>CANNZV010003279.1:0-67875 GCA_947561585.1 Caprella mutica
CACAACTACAGTTAAAATATTGTCAATTAATTGAAAATCGAAATAGTACAGAGTAAAAAAATGTTCCCTAACAGGTACATTAATAGTAAATATAAAGAGATATAACGGTTGTGTGTGTGTGTGGGGGGGGGGGGGGCGGGGGCATTATAGTGGCAAAATGTATTCTTTACTTTTTTTCATTATATACTTAATACCTAGGTGTTATGATTTTGGCGAAGATGTAGTAATTATTGGTTCGCATTGAATAATGTTAAATATAGTAATAAAATTACGAAATAGGTACTTATCTCGACCGGGGTTTTTTGTTTGGGGGTATTTTGCACGCGGAATTTTTGACCGCGGGGTTTTTTTTGCACGGGGGTTTTTGTCCTGGAATCCTAATCATAGATAGGTATGAAATAGGTTTGACAATAATTTCCTCAGAGTCAAAAACGCTGTACAAACGCTTTACAAAAACGCTACATGTGACCGAGCCCTCATTATCAATAATAAACTTTGATGTGAATTATAATAAAAGAAAATTAAAATTAAATCTCACACTTAACTGAATTCATTAAAATGTAATATAGATTGATATTTACAATTAGAATTTCAACATCTCTTTCAAAGATAGGTTATCTTACCTAAATAGTTTGAACTGAAATCATATTTATTATTAATAGAATTAAAAACATTTCCTTACAAGATAATTAATTTATATATTAAACCAAGTACGCAAATATTCTAGTAACATAAAAAAATGTGAAACAGGTTTCAAAGTGCAATAACTGCTGACTCATCATTTTACATCATTATCTATAGATTATCTTTAAAAGCTTATAATATACCAAGCGCCATATATAGGGTAAGCTACGAGTTATTGAACGCGTCCATATTTTCGAACACAAAAAAATAGATGTCTTAGAGAAAATGAGAGTTAAAATGTTAAATTATAATACCTTACATGATCGAAAATGTGGAACTGT
The DNA here is from genome assembly GCA_947561585.1 of Caprella mutica. Lineage (NCBI taxonomy): Eukaryota > Metazoa > Arthropoda > Malacostraca > Amphipoda > Caprellidae > Caprella > Caprella mutica. The sequence goes on from CANNZV010003279.1 coordinate 966, forward strand.
TCGATAACTCGTAGCTTACCCTAGTAAAGGTATCCTAATAGGGATTAGAGAGGGATACCTTTCATGTATATCATAATCAAACGCATCCCAGGTACACATAACTCATGCTTATTTCTAGCCTATTAAATGAGATAGAAAGGACTTCAGAGAAGAAGTTACAGGTTTTATAGTCTGATTTAAAGTTCTATTATTATAATACAGTCAATGTGAAAGATATAACCTTGCTTTTATAGTAGAGAGAGAGAGAGTTATGGTGGGCCATAGAAGATAGAGAGAGTTATGGTGGGGCCATAGAAGATAGAGAGTTATGGTGGGGCCATAGAAGATTAAGAGAAAGTTATGGTGGGGCCATAGAAGATAGAGAGAGTTATGGTGGGCCATAGAAGATTAAGAGAAAGTTATGGTGGGGCCATAGAAAATAGAGAGAGTTATGGTGGGACCATGCCATAGAAGATTAAGTGTGGCCCTTCCTAATATTTTATGGTTTTATCTTTTTTCCTACATTTTTATAAGACTCTCAAATATGCGAATACAAAATATGTTATTTAAAATTAGATATACAGGGTGACCATTAAACTGGCCGTTTTTAATGTTCACCCTGTATTTATTTCCGTTTATTGAACGGTTCCACATTTTCGAACATATAAGTAAAAGTATATAATAATTAAAATAACAATTTAAATTATAATCATTACCGTATAGATTTTAAGCGGTCGAAATTGTGAAACCGTCCAATAACTCGGAACTTGCCCTAATTTAGCTCCATATTTTTTGAACTGGGTTGTCAAATAATAACTATAATTATTATATGTATTGGATATTTTATATATATATTTTTTTTAATCTCAAAGGTAATAATTACAAAGGTTTCGAATTTCAATGTACCGAACACTAAAGTTTTAGATGCGTCAGTGATAGCTCACAGTTGGGAAATTATTCTATCTGTTATTACAAGCGGTGGAACACATGTAGAATAGTCACTTCAAGAATTCCCAGGTGGTTTTTTATATTTTAATCGTAGAATTCAAGTTCAAGGTATTATTTTAATAAGTTAGTATACATATATAGTTATATAGTGTACATATTGTAGTTATATACATAAGGGTGCTAGGACAATTCGTCGTGGGGATAATTCGTCGCCATATTTACCTTTCCGCCCTATTTCATTTTATTAATTTGTTTCATATTTCATATCTCCATTTTTTCCATTTCTTTCAAATCTTCAAATTAATAAATGATACAATATGTACAAAATTTGGTATCTACAATACAAAAGATTCTTCTAATGAATAAGTAATCTTTCATTATTTCGAAATTAATTACCTATTCCACATTTCAAAATAAATTATTAAACATTAGAAATAAATAAAAACAATCTATACTAATAATTTCCTTAGTGTGTTAATTTATTTATTTGGTGTCCGCTTTTACACTACGGGTATTAAACATGAAGAATGTAACTATGATACGCACGGGAATATATTGTCATGATATTTAAATTCCCGTTTTTATTCAATTTTTTAATGTATTTTATCTATAAAATAAATTAGACTGCAGAGAAATCAATTTTAAATGAATTCATTAAAAGAAACCTAATAACGGGTAATAAATTGGTATTGAGGATGACCCGTTATTTTTAACGGGAAAGTACACTAGTTAAATAATAAAATACTACCAAGACTTGATATCAACAATACGAGTAATAATTTATATAGATCTTAAAACCTCAGATCAAACCAACTCAAAATCTCTGGATGTAACTTGAACAATTAAAAAATGGTATAAAATCATGTTAAATTGGAGTTAAAAATTTATTAATATGAATATAGAAAAAATATAGAAAACTGTACGCGACGAATTGTTCGCAACAAATTGTCCGCGACCAATTGTCCGTCCGCACGCGATACAAAAGATATCAATGAATATTCGTAAACAGAGAGTTTAATTTTGATTTAGCTAATGATATCCATATAATATTATAATGATAACTATAGAGGATACTTTCTTACTCAGGACTCTACGTTCACTATACAGGAGTTGAGCTGCACACATTTTCTTCTCTCTCATGAAGGGTATAAATGAAAGCCGTTCAAACAACAGAGTTATAATATGATTCACATTTGCTTAGAAGAATCTTAACGTACAGTCATTTGCACAACATCTGAGGGTAAAAATGTACAGTGACTCGCATCAGAGGGAGGTAATGTACAGTTATTCACACTCGCTTGAAGGGACGTACACATGGTAGGTTTTTTTAAGTCTTTCCACCAGACTTTTTGCTAAGCTCCTCCTACTTTTTCCAGAAGACTTTTGAAAGCTATAAGAAAAAAACGGAATAATTATTATCAGTTGTGCAGGTATCATGGATACCAATTGAAATAAATAATAATTATTTCGTGTTTTCTTATATTCTCGTGGAAAAAGTAGGAGGAGCTTTGCAAAAAACCTAGTTGAAAGACTGAAAAAACTCTTACGTGTGTACGGCCCTTTAGAGTTCCTAGAACATTTACTAATTTACAAGTCGAGTACTTTTCAGTCAAGATATCGACATATTTTGATGATCCACCGATTCTTTCCGACGTCGTTTACGATAGTAACTATCGTACGTCGGTAGGGTAAGTTCCGATTACTAGGACGATTCCACATTTTCGATCATGAAAAATTATATAATTTTTTACGATCGACAATGTGGAAGCGTCCGGAAAAGTCGGAACTTATTTTAAATTTGGGTTAACTTGTGAATTACAACATTAAACACTTTGAAATAATAGAATTATTAGATTAAAAAATGTATGTTACGAATTTGTGTTATTTAATTGTAGTGAATTAGTTAAATTACTGAATGTTTTAGCATTTTAAACAGTATTGCAGTGAAAAAATATTAGTGTCAAATTTAAGTGATTTTAAACTGCCAATAATTTTCTTGATTGAAGACTGTAAATCTCATTTAGCTCTAAGAGCTGTAAACATAAAAGATGAATAATTTTAAATATGCATCCATGATATAATCTTTGAATATGTGTATCCATGATACAATTTTTGAAAATGTGTATCCATGATACAATTTTTTTAAATGTGCATCCATGATACAATTTTTTTAAATGTGCATCCATGATACAATTTTCAAAATGTGCATCCATGATACTAAAGTAATGTTGTAAGTATTTGTCCTAGTAAAGGCTTTTTCACACATGTCAGTGATCCGTCCGGACCGTCTCCTCTCAGTGCTTTAGTGTCAGTGAAAAAATATAACCCTACTTTAATTTCAACGGACACATTCATACAGTACCGGCTCCTCTCAGTGATAAAAAATCACTGAGAGGAGCCGGACCAGACGGATCACTGACATATGTGAGGAAGCCTTTAAGGTGACCTTTTAAAGTAATAATAGCAATTTTTTCAATAAACATCAGAGCAATAATTAACTTAAAGTTTTATCATCATATAGAGTATTATTTTTGAGCAAACAAAAAAGACAAGATTTGATGTTTTAAATGATTTTAGAAAATAATTATGAATGATTATTTTTGTCTTGTGCCATTTTAGTTTGCAATATTTAGATCAAAAGTTATTGATTTTTTTTTGTGCGATATGAACTTTTAATAACACGTTTCTTCAAATTAACTAATCTAATATATAAACAATGGTAAGGGAGTATTAAATGAAGTATTTTATTCATCTTACCTAAAATGTTAAATTATCACGAGAAAACTAGACGAATAATATCAATCTAAATCAAATATACAACTAAACTAGTAATATTAATTACAAATGAACAATAGAATCACAATTACTAGCTATACGAAACATTTAGCTACAAATTAACCGTAAAGAAAATACACAAATTATAAATTGTGAATCTCAAGTAAATAACGCGAAACAACGTCATAATCAACGCATTCTGCTTTAGTCCTGTCACAGCAAATGAAAATCATTTTACTGCCTAATTCTTTGACTAGGTACAATACTTTTATATTTGTAGCGCTCTGTTATCAAAAAGAAGCGCACAGTGAGATTCATTTGTTTCATAAGAGCCAATCAGCGCTCTGCTATCAAGAAGAAACGCACAGTGAGATTCATTTGTTGCAGAGGAGCCAATCAGCGCTCTGCTATCAAAAAGAAAGCGCACAGTGAGATTCATTTGTTGCAGAAGAGTCAATCAGCGCTCTGTTATCAAAAAAAAGCGCACAGTGAGATTCACTTGTTTCATAAGAGCCAATCAGCGCTCTGTTATCAAAAAGAAGCGCACAGTGAGATTCATTTGTTTCATAAGAGCCAATCAGCGCTCTGTTATCAAAAAGAAGCGCACAGTGAGATTCATTTGTTGCAGAGGAGCCAATCAGCGCTCTGCTATCAAAATGAAGCGCACAGTGAGATTCATCTGTTGCAGAAGAGCCAATCAGCGCTCTGCTATCAAAAAGAAGCGCACAGTGAGATTCATCTGTTGCAGAAGAGCCAATCAGCGCTCTGTTATCAAAAAGAAGCGCACAGTGAGATTCACTTGTTTCATAAGAGCCAATCAGCGCTCTGTTATCAAAAAGAAGCGCACAGTGAGATTCATTTGTTTCATAAGAGCCAATCAGCGCTCTGTTATCAAAAAGAAGCGCACAGTGAGATTCATTTGTTGCAGAGGAGCCAATCAGTGCTCTGCTATCAAAATGAAGCGCACAGTGAGATTCAATTGTTGCAGAAGAGCCAATCAGTGCTCTGCTATCAAAAAGAAGCGCACAGTGAGATTCATTTGTTGCAGAGGAGCCAATCAGCGCTCTAGCTTTAAAAAGAAACTCCCTCAAATTTCAATTAGTTTTTAACAGAATATTCAATAAGCTATAAATAATAGTATATCTATAATAGTAATAATATTACTAATAGCAGTACAAAAATCATGCTATCAACTAAAAGTAATGTTGAATGTTTTTCATGAAGTGTGTATTCAGTTGAACAGTACACAATGAGAATAGCGGTAAGTATCATTACATAAGCACCATAAATAAGTCATAGTCATTAGATCTAAAAGATAGTTAATGCAGCAGACACAAGCTAAAATGGCTTCAAATCTCCTCATCCTCCGATTCCTTAATTAGATATTGAGTTAATCAATTTTATCATACAATGGCACAGTTAGCCTATAGAATAATATGTATATATAGCTATAAATACTTAAGACTAGAGAGGAATGTACAAGTAATAATGGTAAGCTAACCTTTTCATTATATTTATTATAATTATCACAACCTATATATCCTCAAGCCAAGTGTCTCCATTGACAACCATATAAAACACATACCTTATACAAACAGATTGTCTATACAATCTTAACGGAGGGAATTGACAACCATTTTATTCTATTTAGTGATAGTTCATTAACGAAAGAATAAAATGATTGACAATAGAGTTTTTCGATCTGAGTCCGTTTCGGAGAATCTCTTTTCAAGCATTCCCAAGAAAATGCGACGGCGAGCGCTGGTGGAAATATTTCTTCTTCTTCATTGCTAGAGTTTATTAAGTACTAGAACGATTAAATCTTTCTCCTAGTGACTACAGGATGAGTTAGAATAGACTACAGAGTGTGGCACTTCACTTTTAGAACTCTTTACACGAGTTAAACAGTTGAGCTAACGTAAGAAATAACAACAACAAAGTTAGATATGGACAGAGAGATAGTGATTTTCTCAAAAGAAATGGACTTTACTAGTGTGTTAGACGTAAGTATTTGAATAATTTATCGACTAGAATACTTTATAGACTATTCTTCTTGTTTTTGATGGAAAAATAGAGTCTAGAGAAATTATAGGTTACTGAAGAATTGCATTTGAAATTGACACGTCATGAAAATGCTTTCCTAAAAGTTACCATTCCACATTATTTCTAACACAACGGATTCAGGCTAAATTATACATTAGATCAAATATATCCCACTTATTTAATTAATATTCGTTGTTATAATATTCGGTCATTCAATAATTTTACAATGGGTAGTAAATTCGTTTCCCGATTTCAACGACTAGATTGGAAAATAAATTAGGTAGTATACATCGACCCAAGTTTCAGAGTATGGCACACGCAAGGACTGATTATTCTATGGTACTGACTAATATAGACATATTAACCCTTTATCGTTCAGCAAATCAGTTTAAATACTTAGTTTAAGAGACTAAATTTGATCACAAGATCAATAAAGGGTTAACGTAGCTGTGAACTTAATAGAGCATTGAAAAGTTCTTCCATCGAAAATAGGGTTTTGTTGAAAATATTCTACTAAATTTGGATTATAATTTCTCTAATGTTCAATCGATTATGAAATGTTAGGATAATTACATTCTTTTCTGCTGTTTGAGCAATCTACAATTTAAAATAATTAAACCTAACATGAAATTAGTTTAGCTATTCTAGACTGCACGTAGTGGCTTCTTCAATGAAGCCGAATGCAAGTAGAAAATATAAGCAAGGGAAGATCAGTATAGCAGTTCGCTAATCTAAAAGTAATACCACTATTTCATACAGATAGTTACCTAATGTATAAAATGAGCATTATTCCACAAGGTGATAAGTATAGTTTGCATAGTTTGAAATAGCAAGATGATTTCTAACTACTTTAACAATTAGAAGTCATAGTGGAAATCACCAACTGGTGGCTTAGCAGCGTTAGGTATACCTATGTGAGTCATGTTTAATTTTCCATGAATTGAATCTAAAAAATGCATTATTAATTCATGAATTTAGTCACATTATTATCAACAAAAGAAGATATTGACAAAATAAGGTAACTTTGTGTCATGGATACTGTAACAATGAAGAATACATGAATTGCTTTGAAAAGAGAGAAAATGATGATAGGTAACTACATATCAATAAGTTGGATCATACATCAAAGTAGGTAGGAGTCTTAACACTAAGTTCCCCTAGAGGCAATGTCTCAGGTCAGTCCCCTTTGCTGGTGCTCTTCTTACTGTGAGAGGAACTACTTGAATGACCACTGTGATAGTGCAAACGCCTTCTGTTTTCACTGTCTGCACTAAGAGGTCTGTACCGATTCATCCTGATGAAAGAAAACTCAAAATTGAAACGCCGTTCCAAGATTGAAAACATGAAATTTTTACCAGTGCTATTCCAAATTGCTCACCTAGTATTATTATCTCGAGTGGAAGGCGGGTGATCAGAAGTTGTGTGCCTTGCCTTCCTGTGCATGTGGTGGTGTGAACTCTCGCTTTCGTCAGATTCCTCGTGTTGAGGTTTCAGCAAGTACGTGGGAATACCTCGCGCATTGTCAAAATACCTCCCGCCAACGCCCACCTCAATCATCGAAACACGCTGTCTGCTAAATAAATACATTTTGATTTAGTATAAAAACGAAGATACTAAAGAGTTTTAAATAAGGAAAATATTGGTTTGGTTTAAGTACCTTTCTTGTCTCGATCTAGAGTTGAGGAGAGCTTGCGGAGGAGGGTTCACATCTGACATAGGTCTAGTTTTCTTCCTTTGAAAGCGTAAGTTTAACTGAGACTCATCTGTTATGTACTTCTCAACACCTCTTCGTTTTCTCAAAGCTGGAGTTAGGTCTATTAAGTCTTTGCCCATATCTTCTTGACTGATAGTTCTTGTGTAGCAGACACTGTCTCCACTATTGTCATTATCACCACGACTTAAAGATAGAATCCTGAGGGAGTGAGAATTTTTCCTATCAGATAGCAAACTTCGTGTGCTGAGACTATCATCATCATTGCCTTGGGGAGACATGGCAATGTCCACGATACCTAGGGGAATCTTACGCTCAGCATTTTCAAACTTAGAGGTCCTGATATGTGAAGTGGCTATATTTGGTGTTGATGTATAGAGCATTTCTTGCTCCTCATCTCTGCAGTTCCTACCATTTTTCATAGCAACTGGAATTCGACTTCTCAAGAGATCGTCAATTGGCATTGGAGATTTGCGATATTTTTGTTGTATGTTAATCTCAGGGGAAGTTGACGTACGAGTTCTCAAATCAGATGGTCGAGGCATAGTTATTGACGATCTGGAAGACATATCGGAGCTTTCTAACAGGTTCTCACAAGATCTTCGTTGCTTGGAAGATAGACTCCTCTTTTCGCTACTAGGTGGGGTAGACTTAGGTGATGTCGATGTTGAGAGTGCTCTATTTTTGCTTCCAATTGCAAGCATTTGAAATGCAGATGTTAGATCCTGTACGTGAATCACTGATGGCTTCCGTTTCTCAGATTCGTCGTACATCTCATCTATGAGACATTGCACTGACCGAGATTCGTTACTGAGACGATTATCTTCTTTCCTGAAATCATGATAAGCTGATTCATATTGTGAGGAGTCAGGCATTTCCATATTCTCGTACTGACTCAAATGATCATTCATCTTGGATAGTTCCGATGATCTTAGGTTATTCAATATAGTTTTCTTTTCGTCCTCTTTTCGAATGCCTGGAGGTTCTTCACGAAGTGCAGTCTTAAATGATTCATACTCGTCATTCTTCGACAAAAGTTCATCATTCTTGGAGGGATGTCTACTGTGGCCTGAATAATCTTCTCTCCTGGACATATTTTTGATTGATGCATCATAGCCACCTTGAGCATCGAAGTACACGGACCGTTCTTCAGGATGTACAGTGGGACTAAGATGATCAGCATCGGTAGTAATTTCTAGTTTTGGTAGGAAACTCTCGTTCTCCCCCGAAGGATCTGGGCCAGAAAAAGCCGGGGGTGCTGGCACTACTGTGTTCAATTCCTCTCTGGACATCCTAACTTGTCTTTGAACAATCTGAGTGGGACCTGCTGGCTCTGAAAACTTACGATCTCTGTTCAGAAATCTAAATTCAATCTTGCAGTCAACCACTTCATCCCCTTCTTCTATGTATTGCTCATCTTCACCATTCTCTTCTTCCTCTTCATTATCATCACCTTCCTCATCATCTTCATCTTCATCACCAACCCTGAAGAATGTCCAATTTATTATGGCGAGGTCGATTACCTTTCAATATAAAATGAATGGGTAAAATTATTAAAGAAAGGGTGTCACTCAAAATAAAAATAGTTAATTTACTCACATTAGAGGAAAATCAAGTAGTAAAGTTAGAAAAAAAAAGCTACAGCTTCGGCAACATAGGTAAACACAAATCTGTGAAAACGAAAAAAAAAATACATTCCGTGAGAAAAAAATAAAGTGATGTTAGACAAATAAATAAAAATAAAGTGATGTTAGACAAATAAATAAAAATAAAGTGATGTTAGACAAATAAATAAAAATAAAGTGATGTTAGACAAATAAATAAAAATAAATTGATGTTAGACAGATAAATAAAAATAAAGTGATGTTAGACAAAGAAATAAAAATAAAGTGATGTTAGACAAAGAAATAAAAATAAAGTAATGTTAAACGAAAAATAAATTTAACAAACTGCTGAAGAACGGTTAAATTCAATATCTACTATTTAAAAAAAGCTGATGCGTAGAATTGGATTTAGTGCAGGAATAGGGTAAGTTCTGAGTTATCGAACAGTTCCACATTTTCAATCATATAGAAAAGAGTATACGTACAATTTTACTCGTTATTTTAATTTTCAGATACTTCTTTCTAAAGGTCGAAAACGTGGAACCGTCAGATAACTCAGAAGTTACCCTAGATAGGTTAATTGTCAAAAAGCACTCAATGTTAGTAATTATCTATGATTATTTCACATTAAATAGTGACATTGAATGTTAGTTCATTCGGTAGGTAGGTATGACCATTCCATTACAAATTATTGTCTGCTGATCCCAAACATTCTTGTTCTTATTTATGAAATTGAATCAAAAATAATATTTAGCAAGAATATAGTTCAAAAAACAAATTTATATACTAAATTATTAACAAGCTACAAAAAAATCACACTTTCATGAGTTTTATGCAATAGATAAAATGATGAAATACTAAGCATATTTATCTGGAAGAATGGTGGCGTACTCAAGGCACTTTTTTAAAGGCTCAGTCCTCAGAAAGTGGGGGTTAACATTGGTCATGATTGGTCAATGAGTAGTTACTAAAGGTTACAATGGTTCATGACCTCCTTTAACACCCACTTTCCAAGTACTGTGACGTTTAAAAATAATATATAAATCTTATTACAGTTTGTTTGCATATTCCTGTAAATCACACTAGTTTCAGGGCATACACAGCAGTTTCAGGGCATACACAGCAGTTTCAGGGCATACACAGCAGTTTCAGGGCATACACAGCAGTTTTAGGGCATACACAGCAGTTTCAGGGCGTACACAGCAGTTTCAGGGCGTACACAGCAGTTTCAGGGCATACACAGCAGTTTCAGGGCATACACAGCAGTTTCAGGGCGTACAAAGCAGTTTCAGGGCATACACAGCAGTTTTAGGGCATACACAGCAGTTTTAGGGCACACACAGCAGTTTCAGGGCATACACAGCAGTTTCAGGGCGTACACAGCAGTTTCAGGGCGTACAAAGCAGTTTCAGGGCATACACAGCAGTTTCAGGGCATACACAGCAGTTTCAGGGCATACAAAGCAGTTACAGGGCATACACAGCAGTTTCAGGGCATACAAAGCAGTTTCAGGGCGTACAAAGCAGTTTCAGGGCCTACACAGCAGTTTCAGGGCATACACAGCAGTTTCAGGGCATACACAGCAGTTTCAGGGCGTACAAAGCAGTTTCAGGGCATACACAGCAGTTTCAGGGCATACACAGCAGTTTCAGGGCGTACAAAGTTGTTTCAGGGCATACACAGCAGTTTCAGGGCATACACAGCAGTTTCAGGGCATACACAGCAGTTTCAGGGCATACAAAGCAGTTTCAGGAAGTACACAGCAGTTTCAGAGCATACACAGCAGTTTCAGGGCATACACAGCAGTTTCAGGGCACACACCAGTTTCAGGGCACACACCAGTTCCAGTGCATACACACCAGTTTCAGGGCACTCACACCAGTTTCAGGGCACACACCAGTTCCAGGGCATACACATCAGTTTCAGGGCACACACCAGTTCCAGGTCATACACACAAGTTCCAGGGCATACACACCAGTTTCAGGGCCCTCACACCAGTTTCAGGGCATACACACCAGTTTCAGGGCACTCACACCAGTTTCAGGGCATACACACCAGTTTCAGGGCACTCACACCAGTTTCAGGGCATACACACCAGTTTCAGGGCACTCACACCAGTTTCAGGGCACACACACCAGTTTCAGAGCACACACCAGTTTCAGGGCATACACACCTGTTTCAGGGCATACACACCAGTTACAGGGCATACACACCAATTTCAGGGTACACACACCAAATTCAGGGCACACACAGACCAGTTCCAAGGTACTCACAGACCAGTTCCAGGGCATTCACACCTGTTTTAGGGCATACACCAATTTCAGGGCATACACACTAGATTCAGGGCACGCACACCAGCTCCAAGGGGTACCTACCCAATTGCCGGCATACTCTGTCGTCTCTCGGGTGTGATAGGTGACCCTTCCCTGGATGTTTTGATTGCAAGTCCCCTAGTAATATCTAATTCATAGGAAGCGTCATCGATGTTTGTTTGTTGTAGCTTAGGAGGTTCTAGTCCTGGTCTTAGATGGCTAGATAGCTGAGGGTTGGACCAAACTCTTGGCAAACGTTGTGGTGAGGGTTTAGTGATGTAGGTGAAGACTCTGCCGTCTGCGTCAGTTACTACTTCTCTCCTTCCTTCTGATGTCTCTGGAGACACCTTGGCTTGACTACCACTCACTACAAGCGTCAGATCGGGAATCTAGGAATTAAGTCAAGAGAAAATACATCATTAGCTATCAGTTGAAATAACTAAGGAGAACGTTGCAGTACTCGGACACACACAGTTCTCGTAAAGTGGGTGTTAACATAGGGTTCTTTCAATCAGAAAATTCAAAAGTTCAGATTTGGTTCATCTCCTATGTTAGCTCCCACTTTTCAAGTACTTTAAGTGTCTGTGTACTGCGATATTAGCCTTGTACAATATATGAAGCAATATTTCATCACATTTTAATACATGTTTATAGGTTAATATCATTATTTTCTAAAATTTTGACCCTTTTCGATAACAAAGACACTTTATACGTTTAAATATAATTACAGATGAACGCATTTATGTTTTTCAATTTATTACAGTAGATCACAACACAAATAATAACGGATTAAAAAGTTTATAGAAAAGTCAAGGATATATATTTAGGGAGTTAAAGAACCTGAGTGTTAGTATGGTAGTCAGAAGATCTAAGGCGATCATCCTCACTAATACGAGACAAATCTCCGGGTTGAACCCCAGTTGTGGACGGGGCCCGTTGTTCCGTCTCTTTGCCGGGCGTATTCGGGACGGACTCTTTGGCATTTCCTAAATCTGGAGTGGCTTCCTCACAGTCATCCACAGCTAGTGGCTGCAACTGCAGCGATATCGACAGCTGCAGTGGGGGTTAAGACAGTTCAAGCAGGGGTAGGAACAGAGGTAGGGAGGTATCAGAGTAAAAAGCACAGTATATAGAATTGAACAGAACAGAACATTCTTCAGAGTCATCAAAGTTCACTGAGCTGAAATTGAAGAGCAAAAAGTGTTAAAGAACCTATCAAACATTCTTGGGTGACTATCGTCCAATAGATCCTTTACTCGCTGAGAAATGGTGCTGACCTAACCGTAATTTAGCGTGAGTAAAGGGTCAAAGTGGCAGAAAGATTATGTACGCGATAGGACTAAAGAAACCACTCAAATGTTAAAAAGACCCATTAACCTAATTGCTCTTCAATTTTCGAAACACTACTTCACTTACTTTCCTCTCATATTCTATACACTGTGGCCCAAGCTACATTGAATTTAGGGAATCAAGTAGATAAGTAGTCTACCTATCTCAAAGCACTCACGAACAGCCAACACTCGCTATATAATATACCTATCAGGCTACAAACCGCCAATCTTTTCTTGTGGTCCGGACTCTGCAACTGGTCCGCTTTGAGTTCGTTGTCTGTCTCCTCCGAATCATCAAATTGAGATTTCCATTGGGAGGCTAGGGTCAAACCTCCACCTCCCCCTTTAGTGGCTGGTTGTGACATGTTATCATCTTCAGCCACTGCGAATTGGGTGATTGACAGGTCTCCTCCCCCTCCTCTATTCAAGAACTTGGTTCGGGCCACGGGGTGTAATCTGGCGGGAGATGCATTTATGGTGAAAGCAATTCTAAAAAGAAATTTATTTAACCTTTTGAAAAGAATCTTCTGGATTTGAAGTGATAACAATATATGGTACAAAACATGATTATTAGAATTTTGTTTTAAAGAACAATTCTAATTTGTTATCAAAATAGGCACTTGATAAACTTTTCTCCAAAATAGTTTCTACCTCTTTTGGTTGACCCTCCGCTGCAGTGGATGCTCTCTACTAAGTTGTTCCCCATCTGTAGGAGGTGTGGAAGCCCCGGGGGACATACCCCCAGTCAAAAGAGGGTCACAACTCTTCGTTACACGACCATCCTGATAACTGAGGAAACTTGCCTCCTGTAATTAGGAAATCATTCGACAATTTGATTCTTTTTCTGATAGAAGAATGGTTTGGGCTATTTAAACAATAACGTTATTGTTTCAAGAATATCAAGTATTTAAAAATGATGGTTGCTTTTTTATTTATTCATATAATCAGTGCTTGATCCTATCAAGTCGATGAATTGTGCATATCAGGTCAACGCCTTGTACCTATCAGGTCAACGCCTTGTGTCTATCAGGTCAATGCCTTGTGCATATCAGGTCAACGCCTTGTACCTACCAACGCCTTGTGCCTATCAGGTCGACGCCTTGTGCCTATCAGGTCAACGCCTTCTGCCTATCAGGTTAACGCTTTGAATATTCACAGTGGGCAAATTGGCTATCTCACCTGTTCATCTCTCTTGCTGGTGCCCTCGGCATTCATTTCCACGTCGTCACCGGGAGTATCTACAGAAGATAGTTTTAGCACCGCCAGAGGTTTCCTGTTCTTGTTGTCATCAGAGGAGTTGCCATTGGCTCCTTTGCATCCACCCACCACAACTGATATTCTGAAATGAAAAGAGGGACTGTCGTACTAGTCTGTCTGTGTTTTTCTATCAACTATTTTAGCTGAAAAGATTAATGGTGACTATAGGAATCAAGCCATATATTTTAGTTCATAAACACTATTATACACAAAAGAGTTAAACATATTATTACTATTGACTCTGGTATTGCAATGATATGACATGATTCACAATTATTGAAAAATAAAGATGGGAGTACCTTTTCTAAAAAAATCGAAAGATTTGGAGTTATAGACATAAACAACCATTTTACATATGATGAAATGTAAAATAAATCCATCTCATTATACTAACCGAACAAGCTAGGTTTTGATACGATGACGTGGAATCAAAATTTTATTCTTCAAATCTAGTCTTTATAACATCGACAACAGACTAATTTGTTCCGAGTTACTCACCTATGAGTGCTTTTGCCGTGCTTAGAGTTGATCTCTCCTTCCCATTCGGCAGAGCCGTCCTTTTCTTTGTCATTTGAGGAAGCCTCTTGGCGCTTCTCGTTTTTTGAATCATCAACCTAAGAGGAATGAAGGCATTACCACGTGGTACTTGATTTAGGAAATGGTTAAAAGAAAAGACATTCACTGTGAGCAGGCAGGAGAACTAAGAATGAAAATAAATAGTGGATGCAAGAGATTGTAACGAGGAGATTCTATGTAGGTTTCAAATGTGCAACTAATTATTAGGGAGTTCTTAATACAGTGCTACTCCTCTATAATGAATTCCTGTATAGTGAACTATTCGTATTAGTAAGCCTGTAGTTCATTATAGAGGAGTTCTACTGTCTAAACTACAACAATCTATCAAATCTATTTCATTAGTATCCCGGAAAATTTATTAGAAGAATATGAGACCATTCAACACTTTTAGCTTCGTATTGACATGATACACATATTCATCATCTCTTAATATAATTTTTATGTAGCGACTTCCTATCCCAATGCTATATTAGTACCTGTTACGTTAGTTTTGTCAGAAAAGAATAGTGAAACCACAACATGGTGAAATGAGGAGCATCATCTTTGGACGAAGGTGTCTAGCCAAACATGGGCCGTTGATAAACCTCCAATCCAATCAAAAATCCGTTAAGGACTACACACACGGTGCTTCAGTTCTCTCGTCCAATCAAAAACAAGTCAAGAATAGCACTCATGACGCGAAGTTCTTTCGACCAATCAGAAACGAGTCAAGAACAGCAGGCATGACGCGTACGTTCTTTCGACCAATCAGAAACGAGTCAAGAACAGCACGCATAACGCGTACGTTCTTTCGACCAATCAGAAACGTGTCAAGAACAGCACGCATGACGCGAACGTTCTTTCGACCAATCAGAAACAAGTCAAGAACAGCACCAATGACGCGTCCGTTCTCTCGTTCAATCAGAAAGTAGTACAACGCAGCATGAAGCCTCATCTACTATGTACAAATGAACACAATATAAATTTATGTGACTTTATCGATGCTGATATTGAAAACAATAGAACATAGTAAGATAGCTCCTACACTTCACCACACTGTGTCCTATTAGTCAATTAGTGGGTTAATTTTGAATGCTAGTTTGTTAATTTCAGTCTTAGCTGTACCTTTCTCTTCTTAGGGGACATTTCCACCTGGTGTGCCTCCTTTGCCACATTCGCGTTCACGTTGTTGTCATTTAATACCCTGTCTTTCGACTCATTCTGGGGAGGTGCGGAAAATAAGGATTTAAGGGAACGCCACAGTAGGTACTCTGAAAGTGATTACTAGTACGGTTGTGGCAATATGCTTTTACCGAGTATTCTGTGTGTCAACTTTTCTTATTCTATAGTCTGTAAGATTATTCGTATATTAAAAGATTAATAGAGGAAGTAATTTGCAGAATTCCGATCGTAAGCACTGATAGTGGGGTATTCTCCTTATGGGGTTGTGAGAGATGAATACCCATGTCTCTAAAGTCTTTCAAAGGGGGAATACTCTGTTACCGATCATATTTATTTAACTAACCAAAATTTATATCAGACGATATAGGGATGTACAGACGGGACGTTTTCTAACGTGCGTTTCTAGTTAATAGATGTGCAGTGTGCATACACCTAACCGCGCGTTTCGTCTCAAGCGCCCAGCGAACGCGGGTTTCAAGATTTTGTTGAAACGCGCCTTTGCCGTGCGTTACCATATATTATGTATGGTATATCTAAGGCGCGTTAGAAAACGTCCCGTATGTACTATGCCACGCGCTTTTGAACGCGTGAACAAGAGCGCCTCGTCTGTACTTGACCTCACATAGTTGTGCCCAGTGACAACGTATTCTACTTCTTAGAATCTTAGCAAGATTGAGACATGGGAATTCTTTCAGCTTCAAATTTTGCTACTAAATTAGATTTTTTTACGAATTCTTCCCAAAAATTATGGAGTAAACACTAATATAGTAAGGGGGGAACATTCATCAGTCCTGTGCAAAATAACATCTAGATAAAAAATACTTTAGAATCAATAACTAAATCATTAAAAGAAAAGAATTTTTTGTTTAACCATTGTAAACATAGTAAACTGAAGGCTTCAAACAAAGATAGAAATGGGTAAAAAATGATATCATAAAGACATATATAAATTACACTAAGTGGATATTATTTACATATGATTGTTTATCTTCGAATTGTTTCTAGTGTTTACTTATTTCATAGGGAACTCGAAGAAGTGAAAACATGCTGAGATATAGCAATTCTACTCAGAAAATAACCTCCAATAACTCTATACCAATAAAATACAATGCTACTCTATTTAGGCTACATAAATTGAACTCTAGAATGCTCTGTTATTATTAATTTAGTAAAAATCACTGAACAAGAGAAGTTAGGTCAGATATGTTGAAAAATTATCAGAATTTGTTGAGGCTGCCATCTTGGATCTACGAGTTTCATCTATGACACTATTTTATTGCTAAACGGTAGCATAGATACACTATTATGTTCGTAGATTGTTGCCTAGATACAGTATTTCTTTGCTAGATGGTAGCATAGATACACCAATCATTGTTAGGAAACTCAACTCTTGCGGCACAATGTAAATTCAAGATGGCGATAAATAATGAATGCAAGTACCTAACTCCTCTTATTTTGTGATTTAGATACTAAATTGAACGAAATTCTTATTTTACTGGATACATGAAACAGCTAAATTGAATAAATTTTTCTGTATTTTTACTTTATTTGTTCTAAGGTTTCGGCAGATGATAGTATCTCTAGATTTTAAAATGTTAAAATAGGTTGATGTTGAAACTCTTACTTTTTGCTGCTGATGGTGCCCACTATGGTGCTCCCCCCTACGCCTCCTCCTACGGTGATCTATGGCGTCAGCAGGCGTGTCGGTAGCCGGGGCCTCTAAGTTTTCCTGGTTGTCTACCGATCCCAGGACATTGTCATCCAACATGTTCTCCGTGTGTCCTGCTGCTCTATCAGCTCTGGTTCCATACGCCATTCGACTGAAGGAAAAGAATCCTCTTAGTTATTAGCTACAAGAACAACTACCGAATAACGTGATTGAAATGAAAGAAAAGTTATCCGAGTTATCATAGGTTATTTAAACTCAGCGTTGAAGGTTTTTTTTCCAAAGTTTCTTACAAGGATTTTATTGATACTGTGTTGCAAACTGTTTCAGCAGGAAAACTGAAACTAGATCTGCATAAATTTGATCATATATAAAAACGGCATTGTTGTACCTTCAACTCAAATACGTATCAACTCACCAAAAAATTAAGTTTATGGTTTACAATTTTAGTTTTATTTTCTATGTTCCTTACCTGTCCCCCTGCATGGCTTTTGTAGCAGCAGCATGTGTGGAGGTGGTGGTTCCGATAGAGTTATCGGTGGGTGTCTTCTCCCAATCGTACGGGTCTGACTCCTTCACATTGCGTCTCTTGATGCACCTTTCGAACAGCCCTGAGAGCATCTAAGGGGGGATTAAATTCAATCAAATCTATCATATTTATTGGCATATTCAGTTATAGGAAACTAAATAAAGAGAAATATTTTGACATGGCTATAAAAAAGTCAATCAAAAAGCTGTAAGTAGAGCTACATGACGTGGCGACTCTCTTGTCCAATCAGAGACCAGTGTCGCACAACACGCACTCGTACCAGCTTTTTCAATCAATCAATCTACCTATCAATCCTAAATATAAATCTACCTATCACTATCAGAATATACTAGGTTTTACTGGTTCTGTTTAAATTTCCTCGTACTGTTTCCTCATTCATCAAATAGTTAGGCATTAGTTATTCAATAGAACTCACTGCGTAGTCAGGTTTATCGTAGTAAGCAAGACCCTGAATGTGTTCCAAGAACTGTTTGAAGTCGGATGGCATGTGTTTGATGAGACTCCTGTGGTCGTATTTCTCTTTCATCAGACCGACCTGCAAATAGAATATCGAGAAATTACCTGCTTGTACTCTTTTCCCATGATTTTAATTTGTATTATACATAAGGAATCAGAAAATTTAATCACAATAACTGACGAAGAATAAAGGAACTTAGTCACGTGGCATTACTCGGACATTAAATTACACTTCTAGTCCTCGAACTGTAAGAGTTAACATAGATTATGATAAGCTAAATCGGTAATTTTTGATGGTCAGATTGGCTTATACAGTGAGTGTTAGAGTACTGCGAAGTTACCTTATAATGCTCATCTAATGGTTGAGGCTAACTGGTATATTCCACACAGGTAAATTCCACCCCAAGTAAATACTAAATACACTATTTTGCGTTTCACCTAAGGTTAGGATATCGGTCCGATTGGTGGGCTGCCCAATGTATATTTTACTAAATAATATGAACATTTTTTTCGAATTAACCTCCTACTTTGAAAATATCTGTTAATAATTGTTCACTGAGGTGGAATAAACCGGGAGAAATGTACCTAGAACCTGTTTGAGAAATGTGATTAGGCTTTCTGCCAGTTCTCACCTGTTCTTTGTCCTTTATTTTCCTCCAAGGCAGCTGTCCGTTAACAAACTCCACCGTGATGTAAAATAAGGACCACAGGTCATCGTGTCTGCCCATCTCTTTGTTCTTGTGCGCGTTAATGGAGGCGTACCGGACAGTACCTGAAAAAGAACGGGACATTAAGTTGCTATGACACAGTCGGCAAACTTTTTTAATCAGCAGATCGTCTGTTATTGTCCATTACGGTGAATATTGATGGTATTTATCGTAAAATATCATAATTACAGACAATATCGTCAGGATCTTTTTTCATGAAACTTCGACGAATCACGATTGATTTAATTTAATGATCTAATCATTTATGGTTGTAGATGAATGATCTTTTTTACCAGGGATACGGCAAACAATTTGAATATATTAACGCTGTATATAAGCAACCCAAAGGTTTTGAACTAACAATATATTTTCATAACGAAAGTATGAGTTGTTCCAATTTCGTACCTCTGAATCCAGCGGCAGCTCTCGGTGTCCGTACTTCTCCCTGTGCGTTGGTGAACTGTCTCGCCAGTCCATAGTCCAACATGAAGACAGTGCGGCAGTTGTGCGGTAAACGACCGGTACTGAAATTACTCTGTGAAAAAAAAGACAGATTTTATTATGTGAACTGTTCTATTAATGTGAAATGAAAAAAAAAAAGACTGCTGAAAACGTATTAAAAAGTAAAATGAACTTGAATGAATATGAACTAAAAAAAACTTAAATCTTGCGACTCGCTAAGCAAGTCAAACTGACTAGGTTGCCACTGTTACTACTAAACTAGTGTTGATGACTAGGTTATCCCTATATAGTATATATAACCCAATAAGCTGCTGGTCAAAATGACTAGGTTTCACTTGCAGGCTTAATATCTAATCAAAATGACCAGCTTTCACTTACAGGCTTAATATCTAGTCAAAATGACCAGCTTTCACTTACAGGCTTAATACCTAGTCAAAATGACCAGGTTACCACTATGCCCCACTAAGCTAGTCACATTGACCAGGTTACCACTATGACCCAATAAGCTAGTCAAAATGACCAGCTTTTACTCACAGGTTTTATATCTCTGTGTAAAAATCCCACTTCGTGAATGGCTTCAATCGCTTTCAGTATTTGGTGACTGAGACGCAAGGCGGTGGAGAGGGTGAATGCGCCCCTCGGTTGCGCCCTCCGCAACTCCGCCAGGTTCTTGCCCTGCAGTTGCATCACAACGTAGTTGAAGCGCTCGTTGCGTCCACAACCAATGAACCGACAGACGTGCTCTCGACCTGTTGGAGTAAATATAGTTTGGGTAAGTAACGAATTAACGAACAGTTCTATATTTCCCATCATAAAAATTTATTGAATTAATATTTATGTTTTGTTTTAATTGGTATCCATGATACCTAAATTATCTAGTGTATTATTATTAGTGTTCGTTAGAATTTTTTTACCAAAAGAGAGTTTTCTTATTTTCTATCACTTTTTCCCTCACAATAAAATGATAATTTTTCTATTTATGTATTTATTGAATTATTAATGATAATGAATTATAAATTTCTTTCAAGATTAACGTCACAGTACTCGGAAAGTGGGTTTCATGATACAGGTCATGATAGGTCAATCAGTGATTTCTAAAAGTCGGATTGGTTGATGACATATGTTTACACCCACTGTCCGGGAACTGAGAGTGTCCGAGTGTTCACCTAATTTCAAGTTATTTTACCTTTGTATGTTTTTCTAGTAAAATCAGATCTAGAGCCAATGTTTACAGTAACGTTTTTTCTATTGTTTATATCTCTGTACAATAGGCATTAAGCACGAGGACGAACATTTTAAATCTCAAAAATATCTTGAACAGTATCAACACTGCGATTGTTAGGGTGAGTTCCGAATTATCGGTCAGTACTACATCTTCGTACGTATAAGAAAAAACAATATAAAAATTATTATTATTAGATAGCACTGTGTAATAACAATAATTGTTTTTCTTCTATGACCGAAAATGTAGTACTGACCGATAACTAAGACCTTACCCTATAAACCGTTCATATTTATTTAGTATATACCTTACTGTTAAAAAAGGACGTATTGCTGGGACAGTTATTACTAGGGTTGTGACAATATGCTTTTAAAATCATAGATCCTGAGAATATTATAGACGGAGAGAATTAAAGAGTATTGAATGGTTCTACACCAGCGGTATATAGTATTCGATACCATTTCATTTCGTCTGTGATATTCCTAAGATCTATGATTTATAAAGCACATTGTCACAACCCTAGTTATCAGCTATTGATAACACAACTTAGGCAACCTATGAATTATCGAACGGTACCACATTTTCGAACATGATATCCATGATACCTGCTGTATCTAGATTCTAGATACCATTAAAAAAACTAGTTAATTTTTTTTATGATGTAAAATGTGAACCGTTCGATAATTCGGTTGATAGGATATTAATGATAATTATTTAAAATATTTTAAATTGTATTATGAAAATTAAAAGTTTTAAATCATAAAATTTTGGCCGTTCCATTTATTTCAATTTTTTTCGATTTATAAAGTATTAAATTTTTTTCATTTTATTAAACTTTTATCTGATAGTTTTGCTTACCTTGCAATTTTTTTAACACTGCCACCTCCATCTTCAAGACCTGCTTAGGCTGCTTTGCTGACTCCAGTTTCAGTGCCACCTGTTCTCGAGTCACCAAGTCCTGACCCTCGTAAATTTCTCCAAAACCACCGCCTCCTATTTTGCGAACCTGTCAACGAAAGAAAACAATTTAGTCATTGAATAATCAATGTAAGATTAAATATATAATACTTTTTATTAAATTAATAAAAGTTAAGGTTTAATTGAATATGAAAATTGAAAATACGTTTTAATTGACTAATAAAAATATAAATACGTTCTAATTGATTGAAAAAAAATTATATATTCAGGTATCATGGATACAATTTAAATTGAATATATAGTTACATTTTTTCTTATATGATCGCAAATGTGGAACCGACCGATAATTCAGAACTTACCCTACCTAAATACAATATTATGTACCCTAGAACATTGAAGCTAACCTTGCTAATCATTTGGACCATAACTAAAAGAGTATACAGCATCACTAAATTAACTAAAATACTTTAGTAACTGATGAAGCGTGAATGTCTATGTTAAAGGCATTGCCTTTAAAAAGGTAATATTTATTATTATATGTGTTAGAAATGTATGTAACTTATTAGAAAGATTTTATGATATTGATAATAAGTTTGTATAAAAATGTTATAAATTGGAATAGAAAAAAAAATTCAATAATTTTTGATATTATTTATTATTATTGTTTGAAAAAAGTTATAAATAATAATTAAAAAAATCCCAATTCTATTAAATTATAATAAAAAAATCTTACTTTTATTAAATTATAATAGAAGGAATTTTAATTTTATTTAAATTTTTTTATTATCATTAGAACTGTTTTATTCTCAGTGAAAGTTCTGAAGAATTCAAGTTATTTAGAACTGTAGTTAATAGAATTAAGGCCACACATCCAATGTGTCTGATAGAAGCAACTGCTGTTGTCCCATTTTGTGTGCTTGCTTTAACAACATAGCAAACAATGTTATTAATGGTATTTGACTAGTGTTTATTTAATTAATATCATTCGTATTAAATTTAATGTACAGGGAGATATATACGGGATATAACTATTAATTTGATTTTTATTATAATTATGTAATACTTTTTATATAGATATATACACACCACAATATACTTATATAATTGAAAATTTTGATAAATATAATTAATTTCACGGAACTAAAATGTATCACGTCAAAAAAAAAAATAATTTAATTTATATATTTTAATTCATTAATTTTTCTCTGATATAACAAGCGCTGTAACTGGTAGAGACATAGAAGATTATGATGGGACACATCTTCTATTGCCCCCCCCATGATGTTCAGTCTGGGTACATTTTGTATGTTTTATCTCCTGTTGCCCCACAATAATGTGTAGACTGGGTATATGTTGTATATTTTACTTTTTCAATCAGACAATGAACTTTGCTAGTATTTTAATTGTTTGTTTTAAAAGAATTTCCTAGACTTGCTTTATTTTACAGCTTTCATAACATCCATATATGAACCTATTTTATGCATTATAGTGTATGTTTTCAATCTATATATACATGAAATCTTTATATAAAAAAAATTCAAATTGATTTTAAAAAAGTAACTCAAATGTTAGAATTGAAATCCGTAGATTTTTGATAATTTTTCGGTTTAACTGTACCTAAATCTCGATAAATGAAAAACATTATTTCAACAGAAACTTTACTATTTACAAGGGTTAGTCACGAATTATCGGACGGTTCCACATTTTTCAATCATGATTTTTTTCCATTACAATATAAAAAAATGGACGGAAAAGCGTCTAGCTTGAAGGGAAATAATAATTAGTTATTATTATATATACATCGTTTATCTTATATAACCGAAGCTATGATTCGTTACTTGCCAATATATACTTTGAACTGTTCTTTTTTCTCAGTGGTCAGTTAGAGTTCATCTTAATGACCTACATCTACCTACCGGTGTGCTCTGTGACCCCATCATCTACCACCTGTAGAATGAAGTAGACTAATGGCTTTCTACCTACGCAAACATTAGTTATTGGAGCATGAGATATTAGTACTAGCTGTGTATATATACAGTGTGTTCACCATCATATCCACTGCCATTTAATATAAGTACTATATATAATTTATTAATTATTCTACGTACCTAAGGTACCAATATATTATACATATTGTCGTAGAATTGTGAGTATGTAGATTCAAAGGCAGTAGATACATTTTTGGTGGACACACTGTATATTGGTACGGTAGATATAGAGCAGACAAACGGCAGGCCGCTATTAAATTAATGTAAATAAATGATGATAGTGCATTATTTTAATCAAGTAATAATTAGAACATTGTGACATATATAATAATTATAATTACATGTCAAAAACGTAACTTGAAGTTTTATACTTTTATATGTTTTCTGAACTAGTGTTTCCGAGTCTCCTTAACTTGTATTGCTATTTGTATAATCACTAGTGTTCTAGAATCCTTTTCACTTGCATTACGATATACTAGTATTCTTTACTTATATTATGTACATGTAATCTTTACTTGTATTTCTCTCTAGTTGTTCCCAGACTCTTTAACTTGTATCGCTACTTGTACTCCACTTGTACTCCTCACAAGTGTTTCCGAGTCTCCTTTACTTGTAGTGCTACTTTTAAAAAGTCATGTGAATTGTATTCGAGTAATAGCAGAGAAAATGATAAAATAATTACTATCGTAAATGAAATGATAATGTACAGTAATTTAACTTAATAATCTTAAGTTTAAGAAGAAGATATTTAGTCAAACGCCTATAGGTTCATTTTAAATATTCATTATCTCTTGACATTTCTATCTATATCATTCCAGTTTGAAACAATAACATCCCCTTGTTTTGAATTATTAACGGTACAGAATGCCACTAAATAGTACAGATGCTTTGCAGAACAGTAAAGATGTGGAGAAAGTAAAGAAAATATTCTTTACTTTGGTTACTGTACTAATAACTTAACAAAATCATAGTTTGGATTTTTGAAAGTAAAAATTAATTTACTAATATTAGTATAAATGTATTGATAATACTTGCATTCAAATATAAACCTATTGTTTTAATTGAATTAACAATGAAAGAAATAAAATGTACTTTAAATAATTACCATAATGAATCATATATGATATATGCAGGCTATCTTTCTATTATCTAAATACATTATCTCAAATATCTCAGAATACATATTGCATGTTTGAACATCACGAACATGATCTACAACAGTTTGCATGTTTGAACATCACGAACATGATCTACAACAGTTTGCATGTTTGAACATCACGAACATGATCTACAACAGTTTGCATGTTTCAACATCACGAACATGATCTACAACAGTTTGCATGTTTGAAAACTTCATAAACATGTTGGTTTCATTTCTGGGTAACATGACTGTACAAACAGTAAGGTATAATCGGTAGGCAATCTATTAAAAGTAAATACGATAGAGATATACAAGGGTAAGTTCTGAGTTATCGAACTGTTCCACTTTACCGATCAAATAAAATTATTATTATTATTAATTAACTTAATTTTTATACATTTAACTTAGTAATTATATAGTTGGTGTTGGAGATTGTTGTCTATATTATTCTTGGACTCTATTTGGTACACTAAGTTGCTGTGTTTTAAAGGCATTCAAATCACTCAATGGTATATTAAACCAAAGAAAAATAATGTTACCTATTTTTGTTTCTGTAAATAAAGACAGCACGAAAATTAAAATAGGAAAATTAAAACAAATAACTATAAGTTAATTCCCATCTGGTAATTAACACCAATTATAATTAATTCTATATCTAATTTAATCATACCTATTCATTTTAAATACTTTAAATAATGTCTCTATTATACTCCACTTAAGCAAGTTATTTCAGTAATCCACACCGCAGTCGCATCTCTCAGTAACGTCACATCTGCTTTATTAGTGATGACGTCACGCAACACCCCAGTCACAAATTTACAACCGGCACATTGTCTGTTATTGTCCATTACGGTAAATACTGATAATTTATCGTAAAATATCATGACAGACGTTGTTTCCAGGAATTCTTTATCAGGAGTATGTCCGACGAAAGATTGTAAGTGTTTTATTATTATGATGAATTACGAATGAGTTTTAATGTATAATGTATAATAATTATAATCGAATAATTTATCAGAAATATTCCGACTGTTTCTACACTTTGTTTGTATACTATTATTAATATTTAAAACAGAAGTTTATATTATGATAATGTATCTTATTTGCCTTTATACATAGGGTAAGTTCTTAATTATCGGTCAGTTCCACATTTTCGGTCAAATATGTAATAATTATTATTCAACTTTAATTTTTAATTGGTATCCATGATACCTGCAGGTATCATGGATACCAATTAAAAATTAAAGTTAAATGATAATTGTAACATATTTGACCGAAAATGTGGAACTGACCGATGATTAAGAACTAACCCTAACTATTAAGAGCGGTAAGAGTTCAAATTGTCATTTTCAAGTACCTAGGACAGTGGATCACAATTTTTTGACTGGGTAGCGGCCTACGCTAATTATCAGCTTTTTTGGCAAGGAATACTATAGTAACTTTATATGGTAACCTCTGTCACACTGAAATAAATACCATTTCTATCGCCAAAAAAAATTAAAAAGAAAAAAATAAAGATAAGATTTAATATCGAAAAAATATTAGATGGAAATTTCTAAAAATATTAGATAGAAATATCTAAAAAATATTAAATGAAAATTTCTAAAAATATTAGATAAAATATCTAAAAAATATTAGATAAAAATATCTAAAAATATTAGATAAAAATATTTAAAAAATATTAGATTAAAATATCTAAAAAGTATTAGATAAAAATATCTAAAAAATATTAGATAAAAATATCTAAAAATATTAGATAAAAATATTTAAAAAATATTAGATAAAAATATCTCAAAAATATTAGATAAAAATATCTAAAAATATCTGAAATTTGAAGACATCCCACCTAGCAATGTTTCTTGGACAACATTGTCCTAATATTGCCCCCAAGAATCAATATAACCTAGGACATCGATCGATTCTTTACGACACATGTCCGACGATAGTCAATGGGCGTTATAATTTTGCAATAGCGATAATAACCGAGTAAAGATTTTTTTAATGGAAAAAATATTATTTAAAAAAATTATTAAAAAATAATTAATTTGAAATTTTTTTTAGCTAAATAAATTTATCACAAAAATTATTATTAATTAAATATCAACCTATGAAAACAATGTAATTAAAATCATATCCTTAATTCTAACAATTCACTAACAATACTGTAAATGATATGATATATATATATTTCATCTAAGTACCCCCTTGAGGTTAGAGACCACAATGGCGCCAACAAAGTGACGCAATGAGCGCTAGATGGCGCTGCGTCCCTTCATTGCGCCCCTGGGAAATGTAATGTAGAGCACAACATCAGAGACAAATGGGGTGGTGACGGTAAAGGAGCTACTGCGTGCACAGAGTGGAATGGAAATGTATCTTGTTTATGTAGTGTACACCAGGTAGAGATATTTCTTAGAACAACATTGTAACAATATTGGAACAGCATTGCCCCAGTATTGTTACAATATTGCCCCAATATTGTTACAACATTGCCCCAATATTGTTACAACATTGCCCCAATATTGTTACAACATTGCCCCAATATTGTTACCACATTGCCCCAATATTGTTACAACATTGCCCCAATATTGTTACAACATTGCCCCAATATTGTTACCACATTGCCCCAATATTGTTACAACATTGCTCCAATATTGTTACAACATTGTCCCAATATTGTTACCACATTGCACCAATATTGTAACCACATTGTCTCAATATTATTACAACAGTGCCCCGATACTGTTAATATTATTGCATCAACATTGTCCCAATATTTGGACAATGTTACACCGGGTAACATTGCTACCTAGGTTTGGAACCAAAAATGAAAATTTGAAATATACTATATTCATATCTAGCAATGCAAAGATTTTTTTCTAACATGTGATTGATTTAAATTATGAATACATACGGAGAAACAAATTAAGTTTATTTTAATATAATTACGTATTTGAACTACAACTTCCATCTTAAAAATTGGCTATCAAGTACAATGTTAGAAAAAGAGGATCTACTCTTTTTTGGCCCCACAACTGAAAAAATGTTGGTATCATAGTTATATCACTCATTTAAAAGATTCATAATATATTTTATATCCTTATTTTAATTTGGAAGAACAATCAACATAGACAACAGTGTGTAGAAAGAGGGGCGTGCCGCCCCCCGAACCCCATGTCAGGTCATTAAGGAATCATGTAGTGTGAGTTAAAGCAAACTAGCGGATACAAAAAACTACATTACTGCTTCATATCAAATTATTAGTTATTACACGATGTTGTTTACATAAAAATAATCATTGCTATTTCAAATTTAAACTAATTAACAATATTTTAAGTTATATTATCGGTGTTAGTTTAGTTCAAACTTCATATTTGTTTTTTGTATTTGTTTTTCAGTTTTTAGAATCTCCGTAAAATGATTACCAAAATTCCAATGCCAATGTTCCTAGTTTCTAGAAATCATCTTTCATTGTACCTAGAAAAGCAATTCACAGTTTACTTAGAGCGTTTAGGGCTGTCAGACTTGCTTCTAACTAATCATTTGGATATTATCTAATAGAGAGTATAGGCAGTAGTTCTGGCACCTAGCCACATGTATCGTAAGTAAGAAGATCTTATTCGACATTATGCAATCCCTATACTAAAAACAGATCCAAGGTTGCTTCGGTAAGATACTCAAATTAAATTAAATCACACTAGGAATTAAAAATGAATTACAGTTCTCCCATTTAAATGTATAACAAACAATGGAGTTGAAACTGTAACATCGATTTGATTTTTTAACAATGAATCATTTTAACGGAAAAGATATTTTAAATAAAGGTTACATAATCAAATTCCTGTATCTTATAAATTAAGGTAATGAAATAACAATCAATATTAATAAATAAACGGGGAAATAATACATAAAATGAGGCGGCGACTTTGTCCACCTCGTCCGTTAAGGGCTTGAGTGACAGTGAAATATATTGCTGGTGAAACATAGTACATTGCTTGTGTTTCAGCGTATAATGTGGCGCATTAGACAGTGCTTGTGTTTCAGCGTATAATGTGGCGCATTAGACAGTGCTTGTGTTCAGCGTATAATGTGGCGCATTAGACAGTGCTTGTGTTTCAGCGTATAATGTGGCGCATTAGACAGTGCTTGTGTTCAGCGTATAATGTGGCGCATTAGACAGTGCTTGTGTTTCAGCGTATAATGTGGCGCATGAGACAGTGCTTGTGGTTCAGCGTATAATGTGGCGCATTAGACAGTGCTTGTGGTTCAGCGTATAATGTGGCGCATTAGACAGTGCTTGTGGTTCAGCGTATAATGTGGCGCATGAGACAGTGCTTGTGGTTCAAAATTAAACTGAACACTCTCAGTACTCGGACAGTGGGCATCAACACAGGTCATGCACCAATCTAACCTTTAATATTTCTCTCTAAGCTTTCGTGAATCTACTTTCGAAAACTGCGATGTTCCCTAATGTGTTTACCAAGCCTAGACCTTAGAAGTCAGTCTGGTGATATGTTTAGTTTGAGGAACCTTCAGAAGGCTACCTTCAGAAGGCTCTATATTGGGACATCACTTGAACCTGACCTTCAGAGTTACAAGTGGCACTGCATTAAAAAGCAAGCAGAAAGGAGAGGAACTCACATTTCTATGTCTTATCACCATTGCTCAATGGTTAGACGTAATAAGCTTACATAACATATTGGTACTAGAAGCTAGGATGCTTTCTTATAAATAGGGTTGTGACAATATGCTCTTTAAATCATAGATCCCAAAAATATCATAGACGAAACGAAATGAAATGATATCGAATACTATATACCGCTGGTGTAGAACCATTCAATAGTGTTTAATTATCTCCGTCTATAATACTTTCTGGATCTATGATTTTAAGAGCATATTGTCACAACCCTAGTTATAAATTATATTAGAAATATAGGATTAAATGTAGAATCGTCATCCAAATTAATTTTGGGGTGACGATTTTTCATGTGGGATTTCCTAGGGTGA
This sequence comes from Caprella mutica, assembly GCA_947561585.1. Lineage (NCBI taxonomy): Eukaryota > Metazoa > Arthropoda > Malacostraca > Amphipoda > Caprellidae > Caprella > Caprella mutica. The sequence goes on from CANNZV010003279.1 coordinate 30,780, forward strand.
CGATAATTAACTGTTGTTCATGTGTTCAGTAATCAGACAGTCAACGTACTCGCAAAGTGGAAGTTATCGTAGATCATGACAGGTTATATTTTTCAATTTTACGTACGTTTACAACTTAACATTCACTTTCCGAGTACTATGGGTGTCTAGTATTGTAACGGCTCCTACAAGCCTTATAAAAACAACCAAATAATTCATACCTATCTATAGGGTAAGTTTCGAGTTATCGGACGGTTCCACATTTACGGACACGTAAGAGAAAGATTAAAATGAGAGTTAAATAATAATTATAATATTTTCTTTACGTGTCCGAAAATGTGGTAACTCGGCCCTTACCCTAGTCAGGTACATGACATGTAAAATTGTAAAATAAAAAACTAATCAAATGAGCATTTAAATCCAAAAAATTATTTTAATTTACTTAAATACATATCAATCAAAGAATTTAATTGGTAAAAACAATTTACTAGTAACTTAATTGATTACTTATTTTACTATAAATACTTATTTACACAGTATTTCATAGAAAAATTAGCATTTTTGTTAAAGTTTCTACATCTACATGTAATCCGAAATACATACAGTGAAAATTGGTATATAAATATTCAATGGTAATTGCATCATAGACTAAATATAAAAAATCAGTTGTTGCATCAAAATCTAAACTGTTATCAAATGGTGTACCACAGGGAACAATTTTTTGACCTCTAATGTTTTTAACATATCTTTATTTACACTTCAACACATCCGGTATTGTTATATATGTTCTATACCCTCACTACTCTCATCTACACTAAACACTCAAAACTACATTACCCACATACAGTGCCTACATATAGTACCTACTATCATATATAGTACCTACGTCATACCCTCATATACACTTACAGTATCTACATATATTATCTACCATCATGTATAGTACCTATCTACCTATATAGTACCTACTTTCAACTACAGTATATAAATTATACATGCAGTCCCTAGCCTCATATGGCTACATTATCTACGTACAGTACCTACCCTCAACTACAGTACCCTCCTACAGTGCCTCATATACAGTACATACCTATACATACAGTATCTACCTACACCCCCTCATACCTACCCTCTCTTCTCTTCCGCATCTGAGGGTAACATTCTCTGCCAATACCTTTCTTCTCTCTTTGAGCTTTGAGGCGAGTGAAGTCTAATCGAAAGCAGTGATGACGTCATCACTGCCTATGGTACTGTGTTAGCTAGGTACTGTGTTAGCTAGGTACTGTGTTAGCTAGGTACTGTGTTAGCTAGGTACTGTGTTTGCTAGGTACTGTGTTAGCTAGGTACTGTTTTAGCTAGGTACTGTGTTAGCTAGGTACTGTGTTAGCTAGGTACTGTGTTAGCTAGGTACTGTGTTAGCTAGGTACTGTGTTAGCTAGGTACTGTGTTAGCTAGGTACTGTGTTAGCTAGGTACTGTGTTAGCTAGGTATTGTGTTTGCTAGGTACTGTGTTAGCTAGGTACTGTGTTAGCTAGGTACTGTGTTAGCTAGGTACTGTGTTTGCTAGGTACTGTGTTAGCTAGGTACTGTGTTTGCTAGGTACTGTGTTTGCTAGGTACTGTGTTTGCTAGGTACTGTGTTTGCTAGGTACTGTGTTAGCTAGGTACTGTGTTTGCTAGGTACTGTGTTAGCTAGGTACTGTGTTTGCTAGGTACTGTGTTTGCTAGGTACTGTGTTAGCTAGGTACTGTGTTAGCTAGGTACTGTGTTAGCTAGGTACTGTGTTAGCTAGGTACTGTGTTAGCTAGGTACTGTGTTAGCTAGGTACTGTGTTAGCTAGGTACTGTGTTAGCTAGGTACTGTGTTTGCTAGGTACTGTGTTTGCTAGGTACTGTGTTTGCTAGGTACTGTGTTAGCTAGGTACTGTTGTAGCTAGGTTTATTTTACAAGTCATATCTAGGGTTAGTTCCGAGTTATCGAACGGTTCCACATTATCGATCATATAAGAATTTTTTTAATCATATTTAGCAGTTTTATTAAAATAGAACATATTCAATTATAAACTTTTTCCCTATGCGATCGAAAACGTGAGACTGTCCAATAACTCGGTTCTAACCCTATCCCTCTTTTTAACATTTAGTTGCCTTGACGTACATCAACAGTGACACCCTTGAAAAAAAGGCGAGGGCGACGGCGTACGATTTCAAGGAAATCTAAACTATCTACAATTTAAGTGATATATTTATATCCCTGCTCTTATTACGTCTCACACTTATAACTAGGGTTGGGATAACATGCTTTTTAAACCATAGATCTTAAGAATATCACAGACGAAATGAAATGGTATCAAATACTATATACCGCTGGTGTAGAACCATTCAATACTCTTTAATTCTCTCCGTCTATAATATTTTCAGGATGTATGATTTTAAAAGCATAATAAGTGTGGGACATGTCTCGCTTTTATTTATCATGGTATAGAAAATATTTTAGGAGTAACTTTTTTAATTTGGTTGTTTTCAGTTAAGCTGTTTTGGCCGTAACTTATAGATTAAAAAAAAATATTATGGTAAATAACTTGGTACTTACATACAATAAAATTATTTTAATCAATCCCACCTACATAAGTTACGGCAAAAACAGCTTAACTGAAAACAACCAAATTACCAAAATCACTCCTAAAATATTTTCTACATCAGGAAAAATAAAACCGAGACATGTCCCACACTTATTTGATAGTTATAAGTGTGAGACGAAATAAGAGCGGGGTATGCATGTATACCTTAAAAAGTGAGGGAGGAGGATTATTATTTGATATAAAAGGCCTATTGTGAAATCTATTAAATAGTAAATTATAGTTCATATAAAATAAAGGTCAAATATTCAGAGGTCAATTCTAACTGAGGTCAAATTTTAATAAGTCAACATTCACACACAGAGGTCAACAGTGAGGTTAAATAATTAGGTTTATATTAACTTGAGTTAATAGGGTAAAACAATATGGGTTATATAATCATAATTATATAACTAGGGTTAAATAGGTAGGGGTTCAATAATTAGGGATCTATAATTTATGTAATTAGGGTTACCTAATAATTAGGGTTATACAATTAGGGTACACTAACTAATCACTCTACAACCAAAGGAAGGAACAACAAACAACCTTTATATAGCGGTTAAACCTTCAGAAAAAGATTTGGCAAGGTTTTGCAGGGGTAAAAACCTCTGCCGTTCATCAAAGGGAAGCGATAGACCCTTTACCCAATCTGAAATTATAATCACCATGCCTCGATATTGGTTAATGATTGATAATTAAAGATTATTATCTGAGAATTGAAAATTTATTTAATATATTTAAATAAATTTAAATTTATTTAAAACACTTTCAATCCATCGTCGGACACACCCGATAAAATATCCTGACGATAATTTTACGATGAAGTACCATCAATATTTACCGTAATGGACAATAACAGACAATCTACCAATAGTAAGTTTACCGACTGAGGTTTCTTTTTAACTGTGAATGATAGTACCCACAAAAGTTTTTTCTATAGACTTATATACATCTTAATTAAGAATTAAATAGCACTCTTTATTTGTTTATAACTAAATATTTCAAACAAAAAATATATTTATATATTATAGTGTGAATATTACTTATTTTAATGGTATTATTTTAATAAGTATATATTTAATTACTATATTTATTACTGGCGGTATATCAAGTCAGTGTCTAATACTATGTTTTGTTCATTTCCTTTTTTTCATTATATAAATGAGAAAATATTAATGGAACAGTGAATAGTTTTGACTGACCCTTTGGCAACTGGTAAATATAATAATCAACATTTTAAAAATATCAAATATTTACCTTTTTATTAAAAAACATTTATATACGAATATAGAAATATAATATTATACAGTATAGTGTCTCGTATATCGGCTATGGCTTTTCACAATAGGTCAATGTCTCGTATATTGACTATGGCTTTTCACAACAGGTCAATGTCTCGTATATTGGTTATGGCTTTTCATCAATGGTCAATGTCTCGTATATTGGCAATGGCTTTTCACCACAGGTCAATGTCTCGTATATTGGTTATGGCTTTTCATCAATGGTCAATGTCTCGTATATTGGCAATGGCTTTTCACCACAGGTCAATGTCTCGTATATTGGTTATGGCTTTTCATCAATGGTCAATGTCTCGTATATTGGCAATGGCTTTTCACCACAGGTCAATGTCTCGTATATTGGCTATGGCTTTTCACAAGAGGTCAATGTCTTAAATATTAGCAATGGTTTTTCACCACAGTTACTAAATGGTTTTTATTTATTCACTAAAGAGCACCAATGCTTTGTTTGTTTTTACAGTAGAGTGAGTGAAATCTGAGAGACTAGACACAGTCGGTAAATCTTTACGAGAACTATTCACTTGTGATTATCAGGTAGGTATTTATAACGATTGTTACTAGGCAATTAATTCATAAATCATATATATTAAACATTATCGATTTATCCGATGTGGTCTTTTTTATCATATGAGATAAAGTATACGATAATTATTATTCAAGTTTTATTTTCAATTAGATTCCATGATATAGAACACTACTTTAAAAGTATCAAGTAAATGATAGATAATAAAATAAATGATGTTAAGTGTAACTTAGAATAAATCTGTGTAATGCAAATTTAATGAAGTTAAATTAAAGAGCCGAGTTACATTATTTGCTGTTCATAGTAACGTTGTTTTATATGATTGTTTTATATGAAGCTTTACATAGTCTATGTTCTTTGGGTCTGGTGTTTGAAACCTAATTAATATTTAAAATGTGTGAAATATATTCTATTTTATGTAAACTTGTGTAAATTTGAAATATTCACAAAATCCTAAATTAAAACATGATACGAAATACTATATATATATAATAAAGGTTACTCTCTAAAAGTTGAATGAGTTATTTCATTATAGGGTAAAGTAACATTTACCAGGTGTGAATTAAATACCTGATGATAATTACAATAGGTTATTAGTAAAGAAAAATATATTAAAATATATTAATTGTGGAGAGAAGAAAAAAAGTACAGTTTCACTGCTTATTTTAATTGGTAAGCACAATGCATGCAGATACAGTGGAGCTCCTCTATAGTGAACTCCTGTATAGTGAATTAATGAGTTAGGATGTACCCCCGTATAGTGAACAAATTTTCTTTAGTCTGCTATTAAACAGTCTTCAGTTTTCTATAAACTGTTGGTTTTAGACTGCTTTTCATGGCAGACTAAAGAAAATTTGGTTCACTATACAAGGTACATCCTAACTCATTCACTATACAGGAGTTCACTATACAGGAGTTCACTTTACAGGAGTTCACTATACAGGAGTTCACTATACAGGAGTTCACTATACAGGAGTTCACTATACAGGAGTTCACTATACAGGAGTTCACTATACAGGAGTTCTACTCTATCAGGGATAGTAATTTAAACTCTATATACAATTTTTTGTTCTCTCCACAATTAATATTTTGATACTCATAATTACCATATCTATTTCTTTCTCTAACAAGTAAATAAAGTTCCCATAATACAGTTATATTCTCGAAATTTTAAATATTAATTTATCACTACTAAATTGTAATACTAATTACTCACCACTTTCCATCTTTCTTTGACAATATGGCCAGGTTGTAACAAATCTTCAGTACTCATTGTAGTACTCAGTAGCTAGTACCTAGTACACCAAAAGCTAGTACACCAGTACACTATCACCAACAACACCAGTACAACAAACTAGAGTGTGTCACAAACTACACATCTTCCCAACACGATTAGAACACGGAAAAGAAAGCGGTACAATAACCGTAATTTATTGAATTGACTAGAGTTAATATGACTAGATAGAAATCTGCGGGAAAATTTACATTATAAGTATATGGAATATATAAAAAGAATTGATTTAAAGTATTCAACTGATAATTTGAAAAAAATAAAATAATGGAAATTGTAAATTTTATATAATTTTTCTGTAGAGTCTTTCCGTGAAGATTTAATTATTGTATTTTTAAATATATAAAAAGAATTTAATATTGAATAGATATAAATTTATTTATATAAAATAGCTGTTTACCATATATTATATAATTAGTTAAATATGAATTACATTTAATCATGGAATGATTTATAAAAAAATTGTTAATGAACCTATTAAAAATAAAGAATTATATATCGAATTTAAAACACTTTTTCCACTAACAATATATGAAAACCATGAATTGTTTAACAATGTATGAAAACCATAGATTGTTTTAACAATATATGAAAACCATGAATTGTTTAACAATATATGAAAATCATGAATTGTTTAACAATTTATTCACACCACGAATTGTTGAACTGTCAGTAAATAGTCAGCAGGTTGTCTGTCACCTTCCCCTCTGACAGTTAGAGCCGCACTGCATCTGGTGGTTGAGAGCTCACTGACTATGCATCTGGCACTGCCACCTGTCAGGCTGGGGGGGGAGGGGGTGGAGAGAGATTGGAGGGGGGGGGGGTATGGAGAGGGGGAGAGGGAGTAAGAGCAATGAGAGGGTAGAAATGATTGATGCAATGAAATGAAAATAGAATAATTTTCGTTATGTTTTTAAAATACATTATTTCATGCCTACCTACTATACAGTTATTGTCAGTATCTATAACTACCGTCAAAATGATTATAGTGATATAGATAACTACCAAAGAAACTATTCAGTAAAGTTCAATGAAGTAAAAGGATGAAGGGAAAGGTGAACCGACAATTGGGCTCAAGACAATTGGGCCCAAGACAAATTCCCAAATACAATTGAGCCCCAAAACAATTTAGCTCTGGAAATTGAGCCCCAGGATAATTGAGCCCAAGAAAATTAAGCATAGAAAAAATGGGGAAAGCAGACACAATAAAGATTTAATTACTTTGTTATTACAAGAGTAAGAGTCTTCAATTAGATATGGTAAAATCGTAAAGTTTGATTAAACGGAATAATTTTTGTTTTTGTTAAAAAATTTCCATACACAATATTTAACATTTACTCTTATTTCTTTGTTACCTGTCTGTTTGTGAAATCAAATCAGGCAATTTCAACAATCTTTGCTAACCACGAAGTAATTCCTTTTTATCGTTCAATTTAACATGTTCAATTGTTCATTGATCATGTTTTTAATAATAATGTTTTTGTTATAAACATTGAGTTAAATTCAGGTTTGATAGTTTTAAATAGTTTCACAAATTTAAGTTTTAATTTTCCCTTTTGCTACTGCAAATTCCATGTTGGGTTAGTAGACAGATAATAAAGATCTAACCCTTAATAAAGGATCAAAGTTGTATACAAAAGGCATAGATGTTAATACTCCGGATTATAGCCTAGTCCGTCTGTCTACTATCATAATTTTTTCGTGGTTCAATTTTCTTGGGCTCAATTTTTGGGTCTTAATTGTATACAGACTCAATTGGGTTCAATTGTCTAGGGGTTCAATTGTCTTGGTCCCAACTGTTGGTGCTCTATATGGAAATATGTAAAGAATAAAGTAACTAGCCATGTACGGAATAGTTACTATACAGTACAGTTTGTTTCCGCTATATTTACGCTATTGTTACTCCACAGTTAATTTTCATTATCACCTCTCAGTTGCGATAATCTAATCTGTCTATGCAACTCTTGGCAATAGCAATCTTCACTGCTAGAGCATTGCTATAGCTATAGCAGAGACTATAAGCTATTATTATAGCAGAGACTATAAGCTATTATTATGCAAACCTGTAAATGGTATTGAGTGGGAAGGTAAACGGTTGTTTGAATGCCTATTGTTCAATTATTATTTTTAATAATAAGTGCTATAAAAAATTGTATTGATTAAATTTCCCCTGTATATAAATTGAAAGAATTTGTGATTAATGGAATTAAAATGCTTCTAAATTAACAGAGTATTAAAAAAATTTGTACATACTTAATAATGGTTATAATTTTCAAGCAACAGTGGTGGAAACTAAGTGATTGGAGGAAGTGAGATGGATGAGTGGGGGGATTAAATGGGAGGAGGAGAAAGAAATAAACAATTATATAAAAAGAATTCAACATTTTTTGAATGTATACAAACAAATGGATGAAAAGTAAATCAAATGTGGATACCAAACTCCGTAGATTAATAAATATTCATAATATCGGTTAAAATAATAAAAATTAAGAATATATCAATAATATTTTAGAGGCTTTTTATAAACTCTTTACCAACATCAAACAATTTTAATCAATCAATCAATACAATATACTGTTTATTCATTATTCAATTGATTAAATAATTATTAATTAACATGAAAAAGTAACCATGATACGCCCGGAGGTATATTGAGTTATTTTTTTTTTAATTCTTATGTTTTTATTTTAACGGGAAGTACACTTATAAAAGATAAGTTACACCAATATTATTACTATTGATAACCCATTATTTTAAACAGGAAAGTACGCAAATATTCAAATAAGTACCATATCTTTATATATGTAGCTTATAGTACTCTAGTGTCCTAACTAGGGTACGTTAGGAATTATCGGTCAGTTCCACATTTTCGGTCATATAAGAAAAAAAAACAGATTATAATATTTAATTGGTATGCCTATTATAGCTAATGTAGTGCCAATTAATTTATTTCAGCTGAAACTATAAGAAAAAATTAATAAAATAAAAATTTCATTTAATATTTTTTAATTAACTGCGGTTTAGTTGATTACGTCCATAAAATTTTTATGCGATGAAAAGGTGAACCGTAATCTTTATTTTCCATGTATCACTAAATATCTGTATACAAAAAACATAGGTTAATAATTATTTAATTATTATTTGTATTTATTTGTAATGGTTAACCATTAAATAAAGGGTAAGGTCCGAGTCATCGACTGGTTCCACATTTTCGATCACATATTTCAACTTGTTATTTTTATCATGGAATTCTAATAAAAAATAAAGTTAAATAATTAAATTATATTTTTTTTTTCTTACATGATCGAAAATGTGGAACCGGTCGATAACTCAGATCTTACCCTAGATTATTCTAAGCAACAGTTCTATCTGCAAAATCTTATCCCAGTAAAATAATTCCAATAGCTGTCACTTTAATTTGAGTGATAAACATTTAAATTAGTGTCTAGGCTAACGTGATTTCCCTAAATAAACATGCTGAGAGTTTAGAGGGGGTCTAGGGGGGGTCAGTGGGCCCGCGGGGGTGTTTAGAAGGGGGTTTGGTGGGGGTTTGAGAAAGGGGTCCCGGGGGTGATTAATGGGACATGAATAGACAAGACAGAATCAGAAGTGAAGTTATGAAAAGTTTACATTTGAAGTCAAGCTGACCTGTTAATCTAATTATTTATTTATGCGTCACTGAGTACACTTTGATGAGACGGAACTATCAATGAAAAAGAAAATGGCGTGCATTGGATAAATTATGAATTATCGGTTAGTTCCACATCTTCGATCATATGAGAGAAACCAATATAATAATTATTATTTATTTTAATTTTGCTTTTGTATCCTTAATACCTGAGGTATCGTGGATACCTTAAAAATAGAAATTAAATAATAATAATTACATAGTCTTTTCTCATAAGATCGAAAGCGTGGAACTGACTGATAATTCAAAACTTACCCTAACTCTTCAAATTTTATGTATAATAAAAAATACATGTTTAGTGTATATGGAAGTAATTTTAATTTCATTGGATATAGTAAAAATATAACATTTTTATCAATATATACCCAAGTAGTAAAGTTTATCGGGGAAACATTGTCCCAATATTGTAACAATTTACTATCAAATATCAATATTAGGACAATATTAGAACAATATTACCCAAGAATGTTTGCTACCTAAGTAAATGTAAATGCATCTATAATCTAAGAGTTATAAATGAAAATATAAATAGCATCATCTACCAATATGTTTATTTTGTATTTCCCAACCTAAAGATGTTTATATTATTTGAAATATTCTTTTATTATAAACAATGCTATTATTTTATCATACAAAAAATACAGGGCAACATCAATTAATCTGTGAACTTGCTTTGCTTTATTGTTTACAATTTGATGAAATAAAATAAAGTTTAGGCACATTAGTTATTATTTCAATCGTATACTAGAATTACGGGGCAAAATAATATACCGTGATTGAGTAGGGTAAGTTTCGAGTTATCGGACGATTTCACATTTTCGATCAGGTAAGGAAAAAGTATTGAATAAATATCATTTAACCTATATTTTATTTATTAATCATACTTTTAATTGCTAATTTTTATATGATCGAAAATGTGGAACTGTCCGATGACTCGTAACTAACCCTTGTAAAACTTTTTACAACGAAATCAATTATAGTATCAACTTCTAGTCCCATTTTTCTATTTTAAGTTTAGAATTAATACATCATATTTTTTCATGAAGTGTATGTAATAGACGAATGTATTGCACTCTCTTCTCGCAGATTCAGGGCAATTAGCGGCAGCGCATCTGCCGAGATGGCGGCAGTAGACAGCAGAGTAATTAGGCTGCAATTTATTGTCAAAAGCGGAAACTAGAAACCTTGACCTACTTACACACAAACGAACGTACAGTATAACTTAAGGGGGGGGGGCGAAAAAAACTTGCAAGACTAAGGCCTGCTTCACACTTGCGTTTCTCAGCGCCGCCTTTAAAAAAATGCTTGTGACAAAAAGTTTAGCTGCAATTGATTTTAACGGTGCCCTTCACACTTGGGCTTTTTTTTTTTCACCAGCATTTTTTCTAACGCAAGTGTGAAGGGCTCCGTTAAAATCAATTGTAGGTAAAAAATTTGCAATGAGCATTTTCTTAAAGGAGAAACGCAAGTGTGAAGGGGGCCTTAGACCCGCTTCACACTTGCGTTTATTAAAACGCTGAAAGAAAAATTTGATGTGATTTTTCCTTCAGCGTTTAAAAAAACGCAAGTGTGAACCCAATTTAAGATGAGCTTTATTTAACGCGGTGTTAAAAACGTAGGTGTGAAGCAGGCCTAAATCTTTAATAGATTTCAATTCTAGAATTTTGAATTTAAACAAAACGAATATTTAAAAATAACACTTTGGATAATGATTATAACATCGTTTTCTTTTTGTATTTACCAAACAATGGAAAATGTTCGTGTTTAAGCGAAGTCACAGCAAAGGATACGAACGACTGCGGCTACAGCTTAAAGGTGCAAGACGGAAAGAGGGTTTCAGACACGTGACTTTCGACCTTATGCATCTAAATCAATAGATTGGCTTTCGGAAGAAAGGATATAGCATTCGAATAGCTATGTAGGTGTTTGCTATAATTAGAGTTGTGACAATATGCTTTTAAAATCATAGATCCTGAAAATATTACAGACGGAGAGAATTAAAGAGTATTGAATGGTTCTACACCAGCGGTATATAGTATTCGATACCATTTCATTTCGTCTGTGATATTCTTGGTATATATGATTTTAAAAGCATATTGTCCCAGCCCTAGTTATAATACATAGGTATGAATTATTGCTATCGGTACCTAGATTAGGAGTTATGGTGGGATTTTAGAAGATTAAAGTGGGAACTTTAATAACTTTTTTTCTGGATATGGAGTAGGGCAAGTTCCGAGTTATCGGACAGTTCTAAATTTTCAATCGTAAAAGAAAAAGTATATAAAAATTTCAATAATTATTATACTGTTTCTTATATGATCGAAAATGTGGAACCGTCCAATAACTAGGAATTTACCTTATGCTATTTAATCATTAATTTACTAGCAATGCATTTATATATTAATATGACTATATCCTAGAGATATTCACTGTGAACATTTCAAAATAAAGCTGCCATGTTATTAATAATGAGTATATAGTAGTGGGATAAACGCTTTCATATATTAGAACATATGTGTACGCTTACATTAGATAGGTGCTATTGCTAATTGTTTTTTTTATTTCTGGAAAAAAAAATTATGTTTAAAATGCTCTCTATACCTATAAAAATATAAAAAAATTATAGTTTTTTTTAGGTTCAAATTAAGTTAGGTCATATAGGCTTAAACAAAAAAGGTATACACTAATTAAATATATGGGTATTGATAATTGATTGGTTAACTGATTATCCACACATTTAATTGATAAGTTGTAGATAATCACCACTTATTTGGAAGAATATTTCTTACGCAAATACTGTTTAATTAGCATTGTATTTTAATTACAATCGGCAGATCGTCTGTTATTGTTCATTACGGTAAATATTGATGGTATTTTATCGTAAAATATCATAATAAACATTATCGTCAGGATTTCTCATCCTGAATGTCCGACGATAGACGATAAGTGTTTTAAACTAATAATAAATTACGATAGTATTTGAATTATTATCGTTGTAGATAGATAATATTTTTATCGACGATTATAATCCTACTATCAGCGCATGTAATTTTCGACAGGGTGGTACCTGTTGCCATTGTGTGTAATAAATATCGTACACCTGCCGTAACTAGAACAGCTACTGATAGTTTCGACCTTTTTTTTTGAAGAGAAATGAATGAAATTAGATTGTTGTCCCCGATATCGAAGGAAAAATAATAATTCGAATTTTTCTATTGTATGAAGTCATCAGCGTATTGGTGATTAGGGATTAACGTGTAAAAACTATACTGTAGAGCTCCTCTATAGTGAAATGAAACTAGGTCACTATAGAGAGCTTACTTCATTATATAGGAGTCAATGGATGCATAGAAAACTAATGGATTTTAAGGTAGAATCCACAATATTTTAAATCAATATACAAGGTACTTCTTTTTTCATGACTCTACTAATCAGAATAGTTCACTATACAGGATTTCATTGTAGAGAAGTTGTACTGAATGAACTCCTCTATAGTGAACTACAACTAGGTCACTATATATATCTTATAGGAGTCAAGGGATGCATAGAAAACTGAAGGCCATTTTAAGGCAAACTACACAAGATATGTTATACAAAAATCATTATACAGGCTACTTCATTACTCAGGACTCAACTAATCAGGATGGTTCACTATACAAGAGTTCATTACAGAGGAGTTCTACTGTATAGTGATCAAATGGTAATGTCAACTGAAGTACAACGATTGAAGAATTGTGAATTATATTCTATTGAAGCTATATATTTATAATAATAAGAAATAGGATAATGTGGACGTGTTCTACTTGTCTCTGATTGGACGACAGAGTTCATACGTCATACTTGTTGTGCTTTACTTGGTTGTACCTCAAGGAAGCGTACTAGGACCTGTCTTATACATTATTTACGTAAATAAACTCCCAAATGTTCAATAAATCTTGTTCAATCTAACATATATCGTTACGTCATTGAAGCCAAACAGTCTACCATTAGCCTTTCATGCTGACGTCACTACATCCACTTGACAGTTGGCTATAGAGTGAAGTTACTTCAGTGAACACTAGTACCCCCGTATTTCTTTTACCTGTCGTACCTTCACACACCTGTGCGTACATAGCGCTCTACCTTTGATGCCGCTAATTGGTGCAATAGATTCCCTCGGAGTTACGACAGACACGCTACGTAGCGACGCAAATCGCCGAGCGGGGAAACTCTACACACGACAAAATTGCGATCGGATAATTGATTTATCAACATTAGTAGAGTTATAAAACAGATAATGGAGATTATTTTATCCACAGTGGAATAGTAATCTTTTTTTAATCAGTTTAATTGATTTTTATTTAAATAGTGTTATCATGTTTTGAATAGTTAGGTAATATAAAGAAATTGAATTTATTATTTTATAGTATCTTTGATACAAATAGATGGAATGATAAATTGGTATCTATGATACAAATAGATCGAATAATGTTATGGTATCTATGATACAAATATAAGCAATGATATAATGGTATCTGTGATACAAATAGATACAAAGTTATTATGATATCTATGATACAATTAAATTCAATGATATTATGGTATCTATGATACATACATCAGTTTGTATTACTGTATCAATCCACTAAATAAAGTACAAATCACAAGGTATCTAGAATAGGTCTATCAGAAGTGTGTCACTATAACTTACCACCCTGTAAGCGTGTCAAGATGACACACTAGCGTGAGATGCGTAAAGTGTCTCGCAAGTGTGTCAAGATCAACCCCTTTGATCTCATTTTAAATAACTTGGTTAACTAAACCAAATCTAAAACATTTCAACAATGGGGAACTGTTCTTGTGAACCTCTTTGTGAAAGTGGTGTACTAGAGCTGAAAGTTATATACAGTACGAAAGAGTTACGGTGTACTGTTAACCAGTACTATGTAGCTGGTAACAAGTACTATGTAGCTGGTAACAAGTTCTATGTAGCTGTTAATCAGTACTATGTAGTTGTTAACCAGTACTATGTAGCTGTTAACCAGTACTATGTAGCTGTTAACAAGTACTATGTAGCTGTTAACAAGTACTATGTAGCTGTTAACCAGTACTATGTAGCTGTTAACAAGTACTATGTAGCTGTTAACCAGTACTATGTAGCTGTTAACAAGTACTATGTAGCTGTTAACCAGTACTATGTAGCTGTTAACCAGTACTATGTAGCTGTTAACCAGTACTATGTAGCTGTTAACCAGTACTATGTAGCTGTTAACAAGTACTATGTAGCTGTTAACCAGTACTATGTAGCTGTTAACAAGTACTATGTAGCTGTTAACCAGTACTATGTAGCTGTTAACAAGTACTATGTAGCTGTTAACAAGTACTATGTAGCTGTTAACCAGTACTATGTAGCTGTTAACCAGTACTATGTAGCTGTTAACAAGTACTATGTAGCTGTTAACAAGTACTATGTAGCTGTTAACCAGTACTATCTAGCTGTTAACCAGTACTATGTAGCTGTTAACCAGTACTATGTAGCTGTTAACCAGTAAACAATATATCATTTTTATATACCGTTTATTAACTCTTTCTTGCATATTGGTCTCTATGATGACCATTGAATATTTCATGTTATAGGGTAACTACTCAATTACCGTATGCTCACAGTTACCGTACAAGGGGCGTTAACATCAGTCATTAGCCAACCTGAATGTTGAAAATGGTTCTCAACCTATCATGACGTAACACCTACTGTACAGAAATTGTAAGCAGTCGGTAATTGAGTCGTTACCCTAAATAACTTGTAACATTTTTGTGGTAACTTGCTGTACTAATCTGTGATTACAAAAATGGTTGGAAGTGGCAAGCCACTGATAATGACAGAGGATTTTTTGAAGTGACGGCAGTAGAGTTTGAGACCTGGTTCTGTAAAGTGTTCTGTGAGTGTTTCAAGCTTTGTCTGTGACAAAAGTGTTTTGTAAGTAACGTGTTACTTGCCTAACGGTTAGGTAGTTTTTGGAAGTACTTGTTGTACTAGCGTCGGTTTACTTTGGAAGTAAACCACGTAGTGGTGAGTTGCTTTCCTAAGCACGCAAGTTGAGGTTTGCATTTTGTGTGATTTGCTTCCTAGGTACAACCTTTTTGTACTGTGAGTACAAGAAGTGTTTACCGGTTGTCTCATCATACGGTTGTACGTTGTACAATCAGGTGTGAGTTGGCCAGTTAAAGGGGTGGTTGGAGACTGTGCAAGAGTTCTAGGAACTCGCAACTAGGATTGCAGTTAGTTTTTGCTTTGGCTAACTAACCAGTGACGTCACTGCATCAGCTCTTGGGAGCTAGCAACTGAGGTTGTTCCTTCAAGCTATCAAGGCTTTATCACATCTTTGTGACGTCATCATGTCTGACTCTGAGAAAGCAGGCAAGACTGATACTGGTTCTTCTAGTGAGGGACCAGGGATGTCTGGGACATCCGGTATGATTGATATTGGCCAATTGGCAAGCATTTTAATGCAGGCCAAGGGGCCAATTATTGATCGGTTGGGGAGAGCTCTCCCCAAGTTCAGTGGCGATGGCACAGTTGATGTGTCAGAGTGGCTGGACGACTTCGAACGTCGCTGTCGCAGCGAGCGGGTCGAACCCCAAGAGGTCGTGGACTTCTTGCTCGAGGGCAACGCCGCTCGAGTATTCCGTGCCATGAGGGTGTCGGAAGCCTCTCAGTGGGAGGTAGTCAAGGGAGTACTGCTGGCTCAGTATGGTATGTCCCGGCAGGAAGCGTACAGACGTTTCACGTCTCGTCAGCTTTTATCTGGCGAGGCTGTGGACGTTTATGTTGACGACCTGCAGCGCTTCGGTGCTAGGATGGAGGTGAAAACCGATTGTATGGTTTTCAGAGTGAAGTTCTTTGAAGGACTCCTCCCCTCCATCCATAAGTGGGCAGTGATGCTCCCAGAGGCGTACACCTCTGACTTTGACATTTTGGTATCAAAGGTGCGTGACAGATTGTCCGCACAGAGGGATGCCTCAGGCCAGTCTGGGACAGGCCAGGCCACCAGAGTGGCTACTGGGTCCTCACCGGGTGAGAGATTGCACCCAAAGACGTCGCTCCAAGGTGATGCAGACGGGCAAGCCCTCTTCACATGGGCGAAACTTATGTTTCACCTGTGGGAAGCCCGGGCATTTTGCCCGGGAGTGCCCTGACAGTCCTGTGACTGTCGCGTCATCCGCTGGTGATGCGGGTTTTTCCGAGGAGGCTGTGGTAAGGGGCACCGCAACCTCCATCGGAGAAACCATGGAAGAGTAAAATCCTCCATGGATCCTTCTGGGAAGGATTCTGCTGCTTCGAGCGGCAAGCTAAGTCCTGGGGACTTAGTAGTGGTGGGGGCTAACACTCCTACCAAGGGTACTCTGGGAGTACTCATGGCAGCTGGTAGACTTTCGAGTCGTGAGATGCCAGTTGTCAAGGCCATTGTAAATGGCCAATCTGTCTTGTGTCTGGTTGATACAGGCAGCGGGTGCACGATGGTGTCTACCCGGGTGGTGGTGGGACTTAAGGGCCGAAAGGCCCGTCATTTTATGACAGCTGACGGCAAAACTTCCACCAATGGAAGGGAGTGCTGGGTGGCAGTGGGATTGCATGGACACTGTTTTAGTGTACGTGCAATTGCCCACAGAGGATTGGAAAATCTCGGAGTTGACTGCCTCCTAGGTGATGACGTTGTCGATCACATGGGAGGTGTGACGATTCGCAGAGGATCCGATTCTCGTTATTTGGTCGATTGGGGTAAGCCTAATGCGACTGATTGCTGTGGAGTCTTTTCCAAGGGAAAAAGACGTCCTATAGCATGTGGTGTGGCTCCACCACTGTCGATTTCTGATAAAGATTTCGATGCTGTTTTTGCTAACGGCAAATGGACCGTGAGCTGGCGCTGGGCTGCTGGCAAGCCAAAACAGCTTCAGACTGGTGTTGGAGAGTACAAATGTACTCGAACACCAGGTGTACACGAGAGGTACACAACGGAGATCCAAAGTTGGATTTCCAAAGGTTGGCTAGTAGAGTGGAAAGGACCTGTTAAGGGTGTCATTCCACTGCTGGTCGTTGTCCAGCCTACTAAGGACAAGGTTAGGCCGGTAATGGATTACCGTGAGCTTAACCCTTTTGTCGAATCTCATACTGAGGAATCGGCAGTGTGTGCTGAGAAGGTACGCAAGTGGAGACAACTGCAGGGTCAGCTTAAGGTCGTAGACCTGAAGGCTGCCTATCTGCAGATTCATGTCTCCAAGGAACTATGGCAGTACCAGATTGTCAGGTATAATGGAGTCCATTATGCTTTGACACGTCTTGGCTTCGGCCTGACATGTGCACCGAGGATCATGACGATGATTCTCGGTAAAGTTCTTTCGATGGACGATCAAATTGATCGTGCCACGGATCATTATATCGATGATATTTTGGTCCAAGAGTCTATTGTTAGTGCTTCTCGAGTTAGGGAACACTTGCATCGATATGGACTCGAATCGAAAGAACCGGAAGGGCTTGACGGTGGTCGAGTCCTTGGGATTGCCTTGAATAAGGTGCCCAATGGACATTTGAAAATGTCTAGAGGATCCGAGCTATCTTCTTACATATCAGAATCTTCTGGTATGACGAAGAGACACTTGTTTTCTCTGTGTGGTCGGCTCACAGGGCATTACCCTGTAGCGGGTTGGCTAAGGCCTCATTGCAGCTTTCTGAAGCGATTGGGGTCAGACGGTTCCTGGGACGAACCTGTCAGTGAGTGTGTTCGTAAGCTAGTTGACGAACTGGTGAGTCGAGTCCTCTCTGAAGATCCTGTGAAGGGTCAGTGGTATGTCAATCCAAACGGTAATGTTACTGTTTGGACTGATGCTAGTTCGCTAGCGATGGGTGTTGTCATTCAGGTGGATGGCGCACTAGTGGAAGATGCTACCTGGCTTCGAAAGAAGTCAGATCATCACCACATCAACGTCTCAGAGCTTGAGGCTGTTGGGCGTGGAATCAACCTAGCAATCACGTGGGGCTTCAAAGCTTTCGCGATTGCTACGGATTCCAGAACTGTGTTGTCCTGGCTAGACAACACGGTTGAGGGCCATTCTCGTGTGCGCACGAAGGGAGCGGCTCAAATGCTAATCAAGCGACGCTTGGCGGTGATTAAGGAAATCATCAACGAGTATGAACTGGCAGTTGAGTTTCGATTTGTTTCGACAATCGAAAACAAGGCTGACCAGTTAACTCGGGTAACTAAGAAATGGCTTAGTTATCAAGAGTCTGATGACTCTGAAACAGTAGAGACTGTTTCGGCGGCTCTTTCGACAGGAAAGACGCTAAAGGATGCCATATGGGCGGCTCATCTGCCGCATCATTTTGGCGTCGATCGCACGCTTTACCTTGGCAAGCAGATTAGGTTGGACCTAACTCGCAACCAAGTTAAACGTGAGATCGAAGGATGCGAAGAGTGTCTTCGTATAGATCCTTCAAGAAGGGTTGAGAACTTCGTTGAGCGAGGTGACTTAGCCGTGGAAGGGAACTGGCATCGTGTAGCTGCTGATGTTACGCACTACAACAATGTCCACTACCTTTCCATCGTTGATTGCGGTCCGTCGAGGTTCACAATATGGCGAAGGTTGTCGAATGAGACGGCAGCTAGTATTGTGACCAATCTCCAGCAAGTGGTTGTTGAGCACGGACCTTTTGCCGAATTGTTGTTAGACAACTCGACGGCATTTAGGTCGGCAACTGTCGAGCAGTTTGCCAGGGATTGGGGAATCTCTTTGCGATTCCGTGCCGCTTACGCCCCAAGTGGAAATGGAATAGTAGAGAGAAACCATCGCACGATCAAGAGGATCGCTGCACGGGGAAAAATTTCCCCTGAGGTTGCGACATTTTGGTATAATGTCACGCCTCGGAAAGGTGTTGAGGACGCATCTGTTCCGTATCGTAAGATTTTCAAGTACCCTTGGAGGGTACCTTACGATATCAACCAGAAGGTTGAAGTGGAGGGGAAAAATGAGAATTTTTCCATTGGTGACGAGGTATGGGTCAAGCCTGCGATACCCTCGTGCACCAAGCACTGGACTCATGGAAGAGTTACAGAGGTGCAATCCAAACATGTCATATGCGTGGATGGCATGCCTAGACATGTCCGTGACGTTAGGAAACGTCGAGGCTCCAATGAGGAGACTCCTGAGTATGACTCAGATGAAGATGAGTCAACGTTCTACGACGCTCATGCTGGCACTGAACCTCTCAGTAGATCAGCAGACCAGGTGCAGCCTACGGTTGAGCCAGAGGCTCTAACGGCAGAGCAGGAGCAGGTTATGGCTGAGTCTGATGAGTCAGACTCTGATAGACCCGAGGAAATCGGTGAAGTTGTCAGGGCTCCCGTGGAGGAGCCAAGACGATCAGGTAGGATTCGTCGTCAACCTGGTTGGTTGGCCGACTATGTCCCATGAGTTCTTAAAGGAACTAGGGGGGATGTGGTAACTTGCTGTACTAATCTGTGATTACAAAAATGGTTGGAAGCGGCAAGCCACTGATAATGACAGAGGATTTTTTGAAGTGACGGCAGTAGAGTTTGAGACCTGGTTCTGTAAAGTGTTCTGTGAGTGTTTCAAGCTTTGTCTGTGACAAAAGTGTTTTGTAAGTAACGTGTTACTTGCCTAACGGTTAGGTAGTTTTTGGAAGTACTTGTTGTACTAGCGTCGGTTTACTTTGGAAGTAAACCACGTAGTGGTGAGTTGCTTTCCTAAGCACGCAAGTTGAGGTTTGCATTTTGTGTGATTTGCTTCCTAGGTACAACCTTTTTGTACTGTGAGTACAAGAAGTGTTTACCGGTTGTCTCATCATACGGTTGTACGTTGTACAATCAGGTGTGAGTTGGCCAGTTAAAGGGGTGGTTGGAGACTGTGCAAGAGTTCTAGGAACTCGCAACTAGGATTGCAGTTAGTTTTTGCTTTGGCTAACTAACCAGTGACGTCACTGCATCAGCTCTTGGGAGCTAGCAACTGAGGTTGTTCCTTCAATTTTTATGTCTTTATCCTATAAATAAAGTAACACACATATGAAACTATATGATGTGCACTCGTAGAGCGCATACCTTCGCCATCGCTTATAAATGACAAGGAACATCTAATAATACATGGGTTTTAAATGACCTTGACCTTTGACCTCATCGCTCCAAAAATCTTATCAAATTTTTCCTGGACATTGAGCAAACGTCCCACCTAATTTCAGGCAATTTGGCTGAATACTTTTTCAGTTATGCGAATAACAAGATGATAAATGAATGCCACTTAAAATATAACCTTCCGCATTGTGCGAAAGTAATGAAGCGTTAGGGTAAGTTCCGAGTTATCGGACGCTTCCACATTTCGATCTAAAAGAAAAGTGTATAGTTATTGTTATTTAAGTTTTCTTTATTTCTGCCTAACAATCAGCAAGCTAACAGCTGGTGTGTGATTGTTTGTGTGTTGCCAAGCCGTTACCATGGTAACGACAGGTGGTAGAACCATAAGGAATACCAGAATATGGTAGTACAGGTGATATACTGTGCTGTAAGAGATATCCTTCTTATAGGATAAATAGTCAACATTATACATATTACTAGTGTAATTCCCGTTAAGAATAACGTGTTTTCAATGCTATTTCTATTGGTGTAATTTAACTATCCACACTATGACTATTGTATTATACTATATTATTATATACTGATATATTTAATAAAAAAATTACATGAAATTGAATAGAAACATAATAATTAATATACCATATCAATAATTATTACATGCTTAATGGTAATAAAAAAATATTGGACACAAAATTAATAAACGCACGACGGGTGTTATTAAGATAGATTATAATATATACTGCATGATGATAATAGATATAAATAAATATCAATTGTTATTATTATATTGAGTATTCATCATAGAGCTTTCAGCCAATTCTAATCAATTAAATGTGTTTCGTACGTACGTTACGCCTTTCAGAAAAAGAGAAAAAGTTTTTGACTCGGTATACGGGTTATAAAAACTATATAAAATGATGTAAAGGCTATTATGTTAATAAATTGAATAGAAATTCAACCTTATGGAAAACAAAATAGGAAATAACTTCGGTACAATAAAAAATTCCGCATTGATAATATTTTGGAATTAATATAGATATCAATATATTTTATAAATTAATTTGTAATAAATAATAATAATTTCCTATTGACAGATTTAAAACAAAGTAAATTCATATGGGGTAAGTTCCGAGTTATCGGACAGTTCCACATTTTCAATCATATAAGAAGAAAATGTATGTAATATAAATAAATATATAGCATCCGTGTTACCAGCAGGTATCATGGATACTAATTAAAATAAAAGTTAAATAATAATAATTTCAACGAACTCGTAACTTATTAAAAAATTAATTAAATTAATTCCTGTGTCCTATAATATGAAAGATTATCTGTTTTAATACCCTTAGGTGAAACATAATCCTCTATTTATCGCTTATTGATTGCATGAAAACAATTACTGAAGAACAGCAGTCTTTGAAGGTCACATTTATTACTGAAGAACAGCAGTCTTTGAAGGTCACATTTATTACTGAAGAACAGCAGTCTTTGAAGGTCACATTTATTACTGAAGAACAGCAGTCTTTGAAGGTCACATTTATTACTGAAGAACAGCAGTCTTTGAAGGTCACATTTATTACTGAAGAACAGCAGTCTTTGAAGGTCACATTTATTACTGAAGAACAGCAGTCTTTGAAGGTCACATTTATTACTGAAGAACAGCAGTCTTTGAAGGTCACATTTATTACTGAAGAACAGCAGTCTTTGAAGGTCACATTTATTACTGAAGAACAACAGTCTTTGAAGGTCACATTTATTACTGAAGAACAGCAGTCTTTGAAGGTCACATTTATTACTGAAGAACAGCAGTCTTTGAAGGTCACATTTATTACTGAAGAACAGCAGTCTTTGAAGGTCACATTTATTACTGAAGAACAGCAGTCTTTGAAGGTCACATTTATTACTGAAGAACAACAGTCTTTGAAGGTCACATTTATTACTGAAGAACAGCAGTCTTTGAAGGTCACATTTATTACTGAAGAACAGCAGTCTTTGAAGGTCACATTTATTACTGAAGAACAGCAGTCTTTGAAGGTCACATTTATTACTGAAGAACAGCAGTCTTTGAAGGTCACATTTATTACTGAAGAACAGCAGTCTTTGAAGGTCACATTTATTACTGAAGAACAGCAGTCTTTGAAGGTCACATTTATTACTGAAGAACAGCAGTCTTTGAAGGTCACATTTATTACTGAAGAACAACAGTCTTTGAAGGTCACATTTATTACTGAAGAACAGCAGTCTTTGAAGGTCACATTTATTACTGAAGAACAGCAGTCTTTGAAGGTCACATTTATTACTGAAGAACAGCAGTCTTTGAAGGTCACATTTATTACTGAAGAACAGCAGTCTTTGAAGGTCACATTTATTACTGAAGAACAGCAGTCTTTGAAGGTCACATTTATTACTGAAGAACAGCAGTCTTTGAAGGTCACATTTATTACTGAAGAACAACAGTCTTTGAAGGTCACATTTATTACTGAAGAACAGCAGTCTTTGAAGGTCACATTTATTACTGAAGAACAGCAGTCTTTGAAGGTCACATTTATTACTGAAGAACAGCAGTCTTTGAAGGTCACATTTATTACTGAAGAACAGCAGTCTTTGAAGGTCACATTTATTACTGAAGAACAACAGTCTTTGAAGGTCACATTTATTACTGAAGAACAGCAGTCTTTGAAGGTCACATTTATTACTGAAGAACAGCAGTCTTTGAAGGTCACATTTATTACTGAAGAACAGCAGTCTTTGAAGGTCACATTTATTTATCATAGCAAAACTCTACGGTCTCTGGGGCCACACAATCAATAGTAACATATAACAGTTATTTCTATTGGTGCAGTGCGGCTTGGATTGGGTATGAAGGGTAACTTGATTACGTGCACTCGGTAGAGCGCATACCTTCGCCACTGCTTATCTGTTTGCTACCAAAATCTAATAAACCGGTGACTGGATAATGACCAATCGTCCCACTAAGTTTCATGCAATATGGTTTAATACTTTTTGAGTTATTGAGATTTAAATGACCTTGACCTTTGACCGGATCTCTCCCAACATTCTACCAGATAGTTCCTGGACATAGTTCAATCGTCCATCAAATTTCAGACAATTTGGTTGAACACTATTTGAGTTAGCTATTCAGTTATAAATGGCCTTGACCTTGATCTTTGACCCGATCGCTCCCAAAATCTAACAAAATGGTTCCTGTATATTGACCAATCGTCCCACCAAGTTCCATGCAATATGATTCAATACTTTTGAGTTATAAATGACCATGACCTTGACCTTTGACCAGGTCACTCCCCAAATTCTACCAGAAGGTCACTGGACATGGACCAATCGTTTCACCAAATTTCAGGCAATTGGTTTAAAATAGGTTATAAATAAAGTATAAATATGGTAACAATAAATAGGGTATAAATAGGGTAAAACTATTAACCATATTTGAAAAAATTATGGTTACATTATTTTGTTTCAAATGACGTACTTTATTATGCAAGATATCACTCGCAAACTATTCTATTATTCTGCATAGGCTCAAGGTAGGCCTAAGCAACTATGAGCCTGACTACTAAAGTACCAGAATAGAAACTTGCCACAGGTAGACTATAAGCCTAATTACAGGTAAACCTCTAATACTGCATAGTGTATGTAGGGGAAGGTGGAACAACTGATCGTGATTATAAGCGATGATTAAAATATCTATCTACAATTATAGATAATTCTTTTACAATCGTAATTTATCATAAACTTAAAACACTTATCGTCTATCGTCGGACATTCCAGATAATAAAATCAGATGATAATGGATGTAATTATGATATTTTACGATAAAATACCATCAATATTTACCGTAATGGACAATAATAGACTGATTGTAAATTTTCAAGTTGGAACTACAATAGTTATGCCACTTTTATATTTGTCTTCCTTTATTTAATCCTTTGTATCTACGTTCCTTTACATCAAAAACAACGTCTGTCATTTTAACGTCAAAAAATAGTCTCATAAAATACGAGCGGAAGTTGGTAATGTGGCACATATGGTACACATAGAAAAAAATTACCTTCAAGTACTTAAACTCTTCACTGTGCACTTTATTTACAACTATTGATGGTTGTTTTAACTCTTCACTGTGCACTTTATTTACAACTATTGGTGGTTGTTTAACTCTTCACTGTGCACTTTATTTACAACTATTGGTGGTTGTTTTAACTCTTCACTGTGCACTTTATTTACAACTATTGGTGGTTGTTTAACTCTTCACTGTGCACTTTATTTACAACTATTGGTGGTTGTTTTAACTCTTCACTGTGCACTTTATTTACAACTATTGGTGGTTGTTTTAACTCTTCACTGTGCACTTTATTTACAACTATTGGTGGTTGTTTAACTCTTCACTGTGCACTTTATTTACAACTATTGGTGGTTGTTTTAACTCTTCACTGTGCACTTTATTTACAACTATTGGTGGTTGTTTAACTCTTCACTGTGCACTTTATTTACAACTATTGGTGGTTGTTTTAACTCTTCACTGTGTACTTTATTTACAACTATTGGTGGTTGTTTTAACTCTTCACTGTGCACTTTATTTACAACTATTGGTGGTTGTTTTAACTCTTCACTGTGCACTTTATTTACAACTATTGGTGGTTGTTTTAATTCTTCACTGTGCACTTTATTTACAACTATTGGTGGTTGTTTTAACTCTTCACTGTGCACTTTATTTACAACTATTGGTGGTTGTTTTAACTCTTCAATGTGCACTTTTTTACAACTATTGGTGGTTGTTTTAACCCTTCGCTGTGCACTTTATTTACAACTATTGGTGGTTGTTTAACTCTTCACTGTGCACTTTATTTACAACTATTGGTGGTTGCTTTAACCCTTCACTGTGCACTTTATTTACAACTATTGGTGGTTGTTTTAACCCTTCACTCTGCACTTTATTTACAACTATCGGTGGTTGTTATAACCCTTCACTTTGCAGTGGTCCACCTTATATCGAACTGTTGGTGGTTGTTTTACAACCCTTCACAATAAGATGCTTCTACCAAATTATAAAAAAAAACAATTTCTATGATATATGAATTGAAACTATTTTTTTAAAGTAATCACCATAGATATTAATTAATCATCAAAATAATTCATGCATGAACTTAACTGAATGAATTTTCTATAATTCATATTTTTTATAGTGCTCTTGAAATTTCATTTTGTACACTGCAAATCGGACTACTAGAGTGGACTATTTATGGAACACCAGACAGACGAGGGTTAAAACACTTACAACACCGAGGCTCAATTTTATAATGTGTGTCCTCATCTACCCCAAATCTACTGTAAATCTACCCCATATCTACTGTAAATCTACCCAAAATCTACGGTAAATCTACCCCAAATCTACTTCAAATCTTCCCTAAATCTACCCTCTTACAGTCTATTAGTAGATAATGGCTTGGTATCTCTACCATAAATCTACCATTAGCATTCTTCCTGAAGCAATTACCTGAAAGTAGACACAAGATGTTTTCTCGTGAAGAAAGGCATGAAGTGAACAAGAACATTTTTATATTGAAAATAGACTATTATAACAAAAACAAATAAATAAAAGGATTTGTTTTTGTACTGAACTCTTTAGAATTAGAATAAAGGTATCCAAAGAATAAAGGTATCCAAAGAATAAAGGTATCCAATAGAATAAAGGTATCCATTAGAATAAAGGTATCCAATAGAATAAAGGTATCCAATAGAATAAAGGTATCCCTTAGAATAAAGGTATCCAATAGAATAAAGGTATCCATTAGAATAAGGGTATCCCTTAGAATAAAGGTATCCAATAGAATAAAGGTATCCAATAGAATAAAGGTATCCCTTAGAATAAAGGTATCCAATAGAATAAAGGTATCCATTAGAATAAAGGTATCCAATAGAATAAAGGTATCCATTAGAATAAAGGTATCCAAAGAATAAAGGTATCCATTAGAATAAAGGTATCCAAAGAATAAAGGTATCCAAAGAATAAAGGTATCCAAAGAATAAAGGTATCCAATAGAATAAAGGTATCCATTAGAATAAAGGTATCCATTAGAATAAAGGTATCCATTAGAATAAAGGTATCCATTAGAATAAAGGTATCCATTAGGCAGGTGTTTAACAATGGATACACTAATAGTTTACAAACAATATACAAAATTACTCACTCTACTTAAAACAGATAAACATAAAACAAATCAGGGTATGTTCTGAGTTATCGGACGGTTACACTTTTCCGATTATGTACCTAAGATAATAAATATACTATTTATTATTAAAATATAAAAAGTTCAATAATTATTATTATATATTTTCCTCACATGATCGTAAACGTGGAACCGTCCGATAATTCGAAACTTACCCTAAAGGTATAGTTGAGAAAGTTATGGTGGGGCCATAGAAGATTAAGAGGGGAAAACGCCTTATCTTCTATGGCCCACCATAACTTAATCATTCTGAATTACGTTTAAATAAAACTGGATTTGCGATAGGAATAAATTATCACAATATAGACATCATTTTAAATATTATAAAACAGTTTTTACGTAATTTAAGTATCATTTTATATGTAATTTATGTTGCCATAGGATAAATTCTTATAAATATTGGACAATTCCTCATTTTTCGGACATATAAGAAGAAACTATAGAATAGCTAGACCAAAATTGGAATAATTGTTAATTTTTTTTTTTATTGTTACGTGTCCTAAAATGTGGAACTGACCGATGATTAAGAAGTTGCAGTATATGCTTTATTGCTTAGACGCTCTTTAACATTCTACATTGTTCTATCTCCTTTAAAAACACATACCAATGCATGTAAATGCATCTAGATACCTCTACTGTATCTATATACTAAGGTAATAAAAGCTGTAGTAAAGACTACTTAAAGGAGTAGTAAAATTCTTACCGCAAAGTGTAAGAAATAAAACCTAGCGTCTTCGATTGGCCGATCCGAAGACACCGGCAAAAGAATTGAAAAATTACATCAAAGTTATACGATAAGGTTTAGGTATGTTAATAATATTGTAAATTAAGTAGGAATTAAATTAATTAAGTTATATAAATATGGAAAATGTTTTAATATTGTTAATGGAAAGAATTGTTTTCGAATCCTGGTTGTTTTCAAGCAGACGACGGAAGTGGAATCATATGACGAATCGTCTGCAGAATAAAAAACTATCAGCTTTTTACGGTTCAAAATATCCTGCCTAGTCAATATGCTTGTAATACTAATTATAAATAACTAATTATAGTTTAATTAGAAGGAATTCAATATCGAATAACCGATGAACGTTTGTAGCAACTAAAGCCAGTCATTTCGTATCGATCCGTACGGTTTCTGAACACTGAAATCTAAAAGAAACTGTACCTAATGTATTTACCCGGGTTTTAGAGTTAAATAACATATTAAGAAGTATTCCTCAAGTCAAACACTTTGGTAATTAAAAGGATATTATTCCAGGATATTAGCGGTTAAAAGGTTATTCGAATATTCCGACCGCTGCAGCTCACCGTTCAAACCAGACTGACTGTATTGCCCGCACACACGGATGCACGCACACGAACGGATGCACGCACACTATACCTCTCCTCTTTCGATCTACCACGCCCACCAAAACTTTAAACCATTGTTTTTTCCCCATTGTTTTGCTGATTACCTATGTAAACAAATATAGGTAGGTAGTTTTTGTAAATCAAATTACTACCTATCAAATGGAGTGTTATTTGTGATCAATAAAATAAAGCTGTAGCTAATACCTATAATATGGAAAAATACTTATATTTTTTAAAATATTTATAGTCATTGAATAACTAAAGGAAGAATGTATATGGCAGCTTTCGAGTTATCGGCCGGTTCCACCTTTTCGGTCGTATATAATAACTATTATTTCACTTTTATTCCATGGTACCTACCTATGTATTATACAAACCAATCAATAAAGCTAAACAGTAAATATTATATACCTTCTTCTTATATGATCGGTAATGCGAAACAGTCTAATAACTCAGGACTTACCCCCCAAGGGTTATTCTGATGTAAATCAAGTTTAGGGACACTGAATCAATAATTATAGGTTGCACATCAGGTCGATATCGTAAAAGGTTACCTGCCATTGATTTCTCAGTCTAAAGAACGGAGGGAAATGTTAACAAGTTTCCTTGGTGGGAAGTAGGATACGATAGGATATGCATGGTAGCATCTATATCTACTATAAATAAGATATAGTAGCATTTATATCTACTTTATATAGGATACGGTAGGATATGTTAGAATATATATATACTATAAATAGGATATGTTAGGATATGCATGGTGGCATCTATATCTACTATAAATAAGATATGAAAGCATCTATATCTACTTTAAATGAGATATGGTAGGATCTATATATCTACTCTATAGATTGGATATGGTATGATCTATATTTACTTTAAATACGATATGATAGGAAATGCATGGCAACATCTAAATCAATTTTATATAGGATATGGTAACATCTATATCTACTTTAAATAAGATATGGTAACATCTATATCTACTTTAAATAGGAGGTTCTAGGAAAAAATCGCCACCAGATAATTCGCCGTCTGGACAACTCGCCGCATTATTTATGTTTTACTAGCGTATACATCGATTACATACATTTCAAAAAGATAAATTTAAACAAGGATTTATTTCCATATGTTCAAAGACTGACATAAAGCAAACAGTATAGTTGACAAAAATCATTATCTCAATTTATTTGTTTCTTTTGTTGACATATTTTCTCTGTAATTTTTTTTAATTAAGTAAAGGATTTAACGTTTGCTTCAAAACCCAGGACGTTGTCGTTGACGTCAAAAGGAAATTAACTAAAAAGAACAGGAAGAAGAAGTCAGAAAAGAAAGTGGCTCCATGAACAATGGCACCAACCACCAGTTGGTGACAAGCTCATGGATGCAGAAAAGCTACTCCGTGAATGCAGTCACTTACCAAGGAATGTGACGAAAAGAGACACAAGCACCGGTGGCTGCACTCACGAATAGAAGAGGAAAATGAAGAGGTGATAGTAAATGTAACCTCTATTAGTTTACCTAACACAAAATTCAAAGACCTCGTAGTTAAAGAATATGTTTTTTGCACTGATGTACTAGTTTTAAACTGAAGTAATTTTTACAATCCATTGAACGTATTAAGAAGACATCTGAACTTGTTTTCTTTCCAACACCAAATTATTTTTAACAAAATACTTTCGAACAGAACGAGGAAAATGTTATTGTTAATTTACAACACATATGTGTATATAGGTTTAGATTATATGCTTATTAAAAAAAACACATTTCATATATTTTGTGAATTGGAAAACAAAAATTTTTCAAATAGGGCTAAGAAAATTGTATAATTAATTTACAACACGTAGTTTATATTTATAATATCTTTTATATATAAATAATGAACATATAAGCGGTAAAACATGAATCACATGGCGAGTTGTTCTGGCGGCGAATTGTCATAGCGACGAGTTTTCCTCACGGTGAATTGTCTGGCGGCAGCGAAATGTCAAGCGGCGATGAATTGTCCGGCGGCGAGTTGTTCGGTCACCATTCAAATAATACTATGAAAGTTATATACTTACATATATAACTTATATATAAAATTGGCAATCAAATTTTATATCTTTCTTAATTTTAATTTCGGTCAAAAGAAGCAGAATTTGTTGATGTTTACATTGTCAGAATGATTTAATTTATTTAACAGTATATATTCTTTAAAAAACATATAAATTTATTAAACGATAAACATTTAATACAGAAATACAAGATGACATTACTAAGGGAAAAAAGACAACAACAACATATGTGACACCAGAATTGAATCATCTTTAGAAGAACAAAAAAACGAAAACTTCCAGACTGGTAGCTACCAGTTGAGACTATCTAGGTTTTCTTTTTTACCATTCTGTGTGTATAAGATGCTTAGAATTCTGTGAGTGCATGGAGCTAGAAAAAGGATGTCTCAGGGGCAATATCCAGGATTTATATCATCCAATAATGCTGTTACTGACCTTCTTCTTGCTATCATCAACATCAATGACTAAAAGTGTTATACCAAAGAGAAAATATTGAATTGATGTAATGGTTTTCATTTTATCCCAAAACCGGTTCAAAAATGTGAGTCAACTTGACTCATCCTAATATTTTACTCAAAAACAAGAGTCATATTGACTCCCCTAATTCATAGTCAGATTGACTCAGGTAGAGT
Source organism: Caprella mutica (assembly GCA_947561585.1). Classification (NCBI taxonomy): domain Eukaryota; kingdom Metazoa; phylum Arthropoda; class Malacostraca; order Amphipoda; family Caprellidae; genus Caprella; species Caprella mutica. The sequence goes on from CANNZV010003279.1 coordinate 61,576, forward strand.
CAATCAAGAAAAAAGACTCTAATATTGGGGCTTTGCTGCAGCCATGACTCAAACGATGAGTCAGGCTGACTTGCAATTTTTTTCTGTGTGGGGCGAAACGATGAAAAATGGAACATCTCTTTATAGGGCTTTCGTTTAATTCAATATTCGTTATCAATATCCTAATATTATTACAAAATAGATAGAATTGAGTATCAATTTAGATATCAAAATTATTAAAGTCTGCCGAATTGTTAACAAATTATTGAAATGAAAGAAAAATCACCTATTAACCCATTATTCCGTTAAATTAAAAGAACTTGCTTGTTCAATAACCGAAGCTGAATATTCATGCATATATAAAGATTCCAATATAGGTTCAATTTAATTATAATTATTTAAATTATTTCACAGAAGAAAACAATGCAATAGGATAATTATTATAATAAATAACGTAAGAGAAACCAAACAACTAAATCGTCTATGGCCCCACAAAAAATTTCTATCTTTCCAAATCATGGAAATATCAAATATTTAATGTAATCTATTTATAAAAGTCATAAGTTTAATAATTTTATAGTACAATAATATTCAGTTTTATAATTTAGTTCTACTGTACTTACTTCAAAATATCTCTAATAACATTAATTCATACTTCGTGAAACTGTGAAATAAGTGAGATGCATTTTGTAATATTCCACATAGTATTAAATAAATAATACACTTAACTATATTGCTACAATTAGAAATAGATGTAAAATTAATTCAATCGTATTAATTAGATGATATCATTGAACGAGTGTGTATACAGTATATATAGAGTGTATATCCACTGCAATTAAATATATAGGTATAAATTATGTTTAATTTATTAATTATTACATGAATTACTATTATAATAATATTTAATCTATGGTGCCAATAATATGCATATATCATTGTAGAATGATGAACACGTAGAATCATTCTACGTGTTTGACATTCTACAATAATCTCGTTAATATTTGTATCCTAGATAGTTAATAAAATACAGTGGAACTGCTGAGTTATGAAGTAATGGTTCCTTCATAACTCAGGGACACTGACAGTTTTCTATGATTAAAATCTTAGAGAAAATTATGGTCTTTAAGGGACAACTAGCACGAAATTCATGACGTATTTCGTTTTCTATAATTTATATATAGAAAATACTTCATTATTCAGGTGCATTTCATAACTCAGGTCCTTCATAACTCTGAACTTCATATCTCGGGAGTTTTATTGTAGTTAATAACAATATATTATACATGATAATTATATTCAATGGCAGCCATATAGTGGAAACATTGTTGTCTAGACAATTATATATAGAAATTATTAATGACGATTTTAATATACTTATAATAATCTGATGTAAAATTCTATGTTTGATATGTAAGCAAAAGAGTTATTTTGTGAAAAGAGTCATTTCTCAAGTTTTAGAGATTATTCCCAATTTTAGTACATTTTTATATTTTTAGTACTTTTCTAATTCCTTGTAACTTTTCAATTATAATTTTTAGTAACTTTTTAATTTATTCCTTTTAGTAACTTTTCAATTTTTGACTTTTTAGTAACTTTTCAATTATAATTTTTAGTAACTTTTCAATTTTTACTTTTTAGTAATTTTTTCAATTTTTACTTTTTAGTAACTTTTCAATTTATGACTTTTTAGTAACTTTTCAATTTTTACCTTCTAGTAACTTTTCAATTTTTACTTTTTAGTAACTTTTCAATTATAATTTTTAGTAACTTTTCAATTTTTACTTTTTAGTAATTTTTTCAATTTTTACTTTTTAGTAACTTTTCAATTTATGACTTTTTAGTAACTTTTCAATTTTTACCTTCTAGTAACTTTTCAATTTTTACCTTCTAGTAACTTTTCAATTTTTACTTTTTAGTAACTTTTCAATTATAATTTTTAGTAACTTTTCAATTTTTACCTTTTAGTAACTTTTCAATTTTTACTTTTTAGTAATTTTTTCAATTTTTACTTTATAGTAACTTTTCAATTTTTACTTTTTAGTAACTTTTTAGTAATTTTTTCAATTTTTACTTTTTAGTAACTTTTCAATTTTTACTTTTTAGTAACCTTTCAATTTTTACTTTTTAGTAACTTTTCAATTTTTACTTTTTAGCAACTTTTCAATTTTTACTTTTTAGTAACTTTTCAATTTTTACTTTTTAGTAACTTTTCAATTTTTACTTTTTAGCAACTTTTCAATTTTTACTTTTTAGTAACTTTTCAATTTTTACTTTTTAGTAACTTTTCAATTTTTACTTTTTAGTAACTTTTCAAATTTTACTTTTTAGTAACTTTTCAATTTTTACTTTTTAGTAACTTTTCAATTTTTACTTTTTAGCAACTTTTCAATTTTTACTTTTTAGTAACTTTTCAATTTTTACTTTTTAGTAACTTTTCAAATTTTACTTTTTAGTAACTTTTCAATTTTTACTTTTTAGTAACTTTTCAATTTTTACTTTTTAGTAACTTTTCAATTTTTACTTTTTAGTAACTTTTCAAATTTTACTTTTTAGTAACTTTTCAAATTTTACTTTTTAGTAACTTTTCAATTTTTACTTTTTAGTAACTTTTCAATTTTTACTTTTTAGTAACTTTTGAATTTTTACTTTTTAGTAACTTTTTCAATTTAAGTAATTTTTTATTTTTGTTTTAGATATCGTGTTCAAACTATGCATGTCGGTAGGTTATATACAGGGTTGTGACAATATGCGTTTAAAACCATAGATCCCGAAAATATCATAGACGAAATGAAATGGTATCAAATACTATCGTGCACGGAAAATTGCCACTGGGAAGATTGCCCCCGGGAAAACTGCCACTGGGGGAAAATTGCCACTGAGAAGATTAGAGTTTGACAAGATATAAATGTGTTTCCTTCAGTAAGAGTTTTATTATTAATTAAGTAGGGGTTTAACGTCTGATTCTGAATAAAGGCCATATTGACGACGCCAAAAGGAAATTTAATGCAAGGAACTGGAAGAAGCAGTCAGAAAGAAAGGTGGCTCCATGAACAAAGTAACCTACCACCGTCGGTGACAAGCTCATGAATGCAGAAAAGCTACTCCATGAATTAAACACATAAAGCTAAGAATTAATTGGGTATCATCACACTCACACCCACCAACGGAAGAATTATCTTAGATCGTATAACTTCTCAAAATGAGATGTACACCTTGTAAAAATTCTTATATATTAAATTCTGATCAACATTACCTACGATTTTTGTGATTTTGGAGAAAAAAAATCATTATGAATTTATATATGTACAGTGGCAATTTTCCGGGTGGCAATCTTCCCACAGTGGCAATCTTCCTCAGTGGCAATTTTCCGGGTGGCAATCTTCCCACAGTGGCAGCTTTCCCACAGTAGCAGTTTTCCCAGTGGTAGTTTTCCCGGTGGCAATCTTCCCAGTGGCAATTTTCCTTGCACCGAATACTATATACCGCTGGTTTAGAACGATTCAATGTTCTTTAATTCTCTTTGTCTATAATATTTCCAGGATCTATGATTTTAAACGCATATTGTCACAACCCTAGAAATTATTTACATTCAGGTATGTCATATCGTATATGTAGTAAAATTTAAGGTCTCCTTTATCCTACATATGTGTTATATAAGGTGCTTACATAGATATTAGTTTAATTAAAGGTCCCTTCCAAGCAATTTTTTTATTGCTTTAATCAACGAGGCTAATATTTCTTATCATTCATTGCAAGCTCCATGAAATTTGATAGCATATTTTAATTCCCTATAAACAACGTATATCGATTCGATTTCTATTTCGATTGCTGGGATATCGAATCGATGGATTGTTCCATCGAATCGACAGACCATTGTTTGTAGGGAAATTTTATATGCTTTTGAAGATATTTATAATCAAAACTCTAGATATACCTATTTTACTTCCGACTTTCTATTTTTCAGTCTGAAGAAGAAGAATGTACACCATTTGTTTCGAATATCGGATCTTTTTTGAAATTAGGGCACATTGAATAAATAAGAATAAACAGATACAGGTATCATATATACAAGGTTAAGTTAAGGATTAGTACGAATACAATAAAAAAAACATAAAAATTCTTTGTTACAACACCAATAAGGTGTAAAAGAAGATAGGCACAATCTCATAGAATGTCCATTTTTGCAGAATCGTTCTTTATGTAGAATACCTCTTTCTTGTAAATACTTTTTTTTATTGTATTCGTACTAATCCTTAACTTAACCTTGTATATATGATACCTGTATCTGTTTATTCTTATTTATTCAATGTGCCCTAATTCCAAAAAAGATCTTATTTGGATCTTAAAAAAGATCCCGAATATCAACTAGATACCTATTAGGTAAAATAAAACCATTTCAAATTTGCCTAAAGGTATATCATTGGATAAACTTTATTATAGAAACGTTTATATATACTTTAGGAAACAATTCATATCTTAAATGAAGACCGAAAACGCATTTTGCTTGTTCATAAATTCAAATTTGAAATCAAAATAAAGAGTGTAGGTACAATCTTCTTCTTCGGCGTCAGGGTAGTGATTCGCTCAATTGTTGCACACAGAGTATTAAACACTTTAAAATCAAATACTAAAATATTGTATGTGGCTTGCAGAATAATGATCGTAGACCTTAGCTCTATAATATTATGTAAAAACTCATTTTTTTCCCGGAGCCTGGAGAGGACCTTTGAAGTCTCCTAGACAAATATAGTTCAAATTGTAAAACAAATCTCAATATTGTTACGAGTGGTGATTCGGTTATTGAAGAGATTTTTATTATCTATTTTATCAATATCTGCCAAATAACAGTACATGTATCTCCAATTATTAGTTATATTGAAAACACTTTAAAGAAAACACTTTATCTAAATAATCTGGTTCTAAACATAAACTTCATGAATAACACATAAATTTACAACAAATTCTTTAGTTTAATTCATATACAATCAAATTTTGGTTAATTATTTTTGAGAGAAATATAATCGCGTGAAGGATATTTCAAGAATTGGTCTCTAGGATTATAAGTTTCGGTAACACATTTATAACGATCGTATAAGAAAAAATATATGCAAAGTTAAATAATAATGGGATAGGACAAAGTAGTGATTTGGTTATATCGGCATGGTCTACCTGTTTTTTTTTAAAGGTCCTCTCCAGGCTCAGGGAAAAAAAATGAGTTTATTACATAATATTATAGAACTAAGGTGTGCGATCATTATCCGGCAAACCGCATATAATTCGGTTCAGTATATATTTTATTATTTACTTTTAAAGTTTTTTAATACTATGTGAGCAACAATCGAGCGAATCTCCAACCTGACTCTGAGAAAGAAGATTGTACACTCTTTGTTTTAATTTCAAATTTAGATTTTTAAACAAACAACGGAATTTTGGCCTTCTTTCAAGATATTAATTGTTTCTAAGAGTATATAAACGTTTCTATAATAAGTTTATCCAAATTTAAACCTTTAAACGAATAATGAATAGATTTATTAAACCAAATACCTAGTTGACAATCATAACAAATGGTGTACATTCTTCTTCTTCACACCGAAAATTAGAATGTCGGAAGTGAAGTAGGTTTTGTAGAGTTTGGATTATAAAAATCTTTAAAAGCATATAGAATTAAAATTATGCTATAAAATTTTATGGGGTTTGCAGTAAAATGATAAAAAACATTAACCTCGTTGATTTAAGAAATAAAAAAATTTGCTTGGAGGGGACCTTTAAATGATCGAAAATGTGAAACTAATCCCAAAACTCAAAACTTTCCCCAATAGATTAACTTTATTTTTTCAAATCTATTTGAGTTTTTGTACTAGTTTATATCCTGAATGATAAACTAAAGAAATTCTTCCCCTTGGTCCAGTTTGGCGTTTGCTGCTCAGAATAGTTGAAATTAGTAAATTACTAATTTAGATACGTATTATAAAAGGTGATGGTGATATATGTATTATAATATTTTTATACATATATTAATACAATGGCCACATCAATCGTAGTGTCGAATTTGCCTTCGAGCTGCACTCCTTATGAAGTAAATGTTCTTTTTGGGGAAATTGGAGAAGTGAAGAGGTCTTTCATATTAAAAAATGGTAAGTTTATTTGGTAGATCTCACCTACCTATATCCAGTAAGTATTTACTGAACTGAAGTCTCCTGTAAGTTCTGAATTCAGAGTTATCAGTTAACGCTGGATTGGATTGGATGCCCAGTCCAACAGTATCTTAAAGCTGACGGCGCACCACATTACGGCGCACTACAATTATGTACAATACAG
>CANNZV010003280.1:0-67870 GCA_947561585.1 Caprella mutica
CTTCCTGTTCATATTGGTCTTGTAGTTCTGTTAGTTTGAGTTGTTCTTTACTGTTATCGAAGTTTTTTGCTACCAGTGAATCCAATGAGAATAATTGCCCATCATGATTTGCGTAATTGAAGGTACCATAAGCAACCCCCAGAGCTAGTAGTGCGCCGCCGGATAACTTAATCCAGCCCGGTACATTGCCAGTTTCTTTAACCAGGGAGGAGGGTTGTGAATTTGATGCAAAAACTCTCGGCAGAAGCAGGACGATGCTCCCTTTTAAATGCGAGTGCATTCAGAACCACTTGCCAAGATTCCGGCTCCAGTTTTGCGATGGCAGCAGGGATGCTTTTTTTGAGGGCTGCCTCAACAGTATGGTCATTAACAAAAGGCAGGTGACCATTTAACATCTGATAGGCAATGACAGCTATTGAAAAACAATCATCATTATCAGTGGGAGGCTTCCCTAGGGCGACTTCCGGGCTTAGATAGCCTGAATGTAGTGTGGGTCTGTTTAATTCTTTATTGTGATTGCTCTGTGCAACTATATTGAGCGTAGTGGCTATTGGTGAGTTGAGCAGAATACATCGCCCACTTTCAGGCTCATAATAGATGGCTCCGGGTTCCAGATAACCAAATTCCTTTTTTAAGGGGATTGGCGGACTGCTTTTATGATGTGCTCTACAGTATCTAAAGTATCAGAAACGGGGTAGCCAAAACGACCAGTTTGGTTGATGTAGCTATGTAGCGGAGTTCCTTTTAAATTGGATAGGGTAAACCAATATTGGCCATTTTCTGAACCATGATCATCAACATGTGGTGTTACTGCGCGATCAGCAAACTGACTCAACACCCTTGGTAAGGCGGCAGCAAAGTCATTAACCTGATCAAGAATAGGGTTGACGATTCCGACCACGACTCTGGATGCTGACTGATCAGCTTCCAGAGTACGTGTGTCAGTGGCATGATAAAATGTAGCTAGTGCGGTACTGGCGATAACTTCAAACAAGGCGTAGCGATTGTTTGCTAGTAATATTGTCTGCCCGTTTTCTTGTCCCTGGCTTAATACCAGGCTGTTTGGCATTACCATCTATTTGTCATCAATGCTCCGGAAAAGTATGGATTATGCCGCATCTAGCATCTTTTTGTCAGTTCCATAACTGTAATAATCATAGTTATAGTTGTACCCATAGCCACTGCCTTGTTTGGTTTTGGTTGCGATAGTACCAATAACATTGGATCGCGCATGGCGAAGCCTTTTCAGTGCACCGGTGACCGCCTGTTTCTTTGATTCGTTCATTGAAACGCTGAGGATAGTAGCGTCAGCACGACTGGAGATAACTAGCGCATCAGCCAAGCCAAGTACAGGTGGCATATCCACAATGATCATGTCGAAGGTATCACTTTTCGCCATTGCCATCAGTTGATCCAAACGTTCACTGGCCAGTAATTCAACCGGTTAGGAGACATAGGCCCCGCAGTTATCACATAAACATCCGGAATTTGGCAACTTTGGGTTACGGCTTCAAGATGATCTTGTCCGGTCAGGTAATTTGTCAGGCCTTTAGTGTTGTCCAGTTGTAAGCGCTTATGTACAGAAGGATTTCGAAGGTCGGTGTCTACCAGCAAGACTGTTTGTCCTGATTGCGCAAAAACAGTCGCTATATTGACCGCGCTGGTAGATTTTCCTTCAGCAGCAGCAGCGCTGGTAATAGCCAATACACCAGGAGTACCTTGTTGAGTTGAAAACATCAGGTTAGTGCGCAATGATCGGTAAGATTCAGCGAATGCAGACCTGGGTTCGCTTTGTGTCATCATGGCCAGCTTTAGGGAATCTTTCTGTTTAGATTTAGGGATGATGCCCAATAATGGCAATTTAAGAAGGTTGTCAAGATCCTCGGTGCTTTTAATACGATCGTCCATGAACTCCAGTAGGAATGCTAGCACTAAGCCTAGGAAAGTACCGAGCACAGCCCCGAGTGCTAAGTTAAGTTTGATGTTAGGTTTATGTATTTTGAATGGAACAACTGCGGCATCAACCACAGAAATATTGTTACTTCCAATACCACCCGCGACACCGATCTCCTTTTGACGATTCAGCAGACCTTCGTAAATATTTCGGTTACTTTCTACTTCACGTTTCAACTCACCCAAACCAATATTCTTATCACGTAAAGTTACCAGTTCGACTTTTTGATTCTCAAATTCTTTGCGTAAAGCACTTTCGCGATCTTGGGCGGCCAGGAATTTGGCTTTCAAGTCAGCTGCAACCGTATTGTTTATGTTGCCGGATTCTCTGCCAATCTGAACCTTTAATTCGTTAATGCGTTGCAATAGGCTAGTGCGGGCATTGTTATCTGATGCGCGGGTTTCCCTGCCTATTTCAATTGTTAATTGATCTATTTGCTTTTTCAGGTAGGCACGAGTACCAGTACCCACAGTTCGGTTTCACGGGCTATATCAGCTTGTATTTGTTTTATTTGCTGATTCAAATTGCTCCGTGTATTTTGAGTAACTGCTTTAGTTTCCTGGTTAATTTCCTGTTTTAGTTGATTGATTTGTTGGGTCAAGCTGCTACGTTGGGCCTGATTTTCTCGTGTAATTTGCTTCCGGACTTCATTGATTTTTTGTCTGAGCTGCACCATTAATGGATAGGCTGGTTTATATACCTGTAATTTTTCCTGATATTGGCTTTCCAGGTTAGCAACTTGTTGGATTAGGCCCTGTACTGTGGAACTCTGGGTGGCGCTATTGCCACTTCCGCCTTGCAGTTGAGTTTGTAGTTGGGCAAGGCGTTGTGTCAGCGTCCGAACCGTTGGGTTGTTAATAGATCCTGATGCTGTTAACTCGGCTTGGTACTTGCTCTGTAATTGAGATAGCTGTTGTGTCATCGAACGAATGACAGGATTATTTGAGGCGCGGGACGAAGTGATTTCTGCTTGATACTCACTTTGTAGTTGAGCAAGTCGTTGCTTCAATGCGCGAATATTACCATCCTCAAATGAACTGGAAGATTGCAAGCGTGCTTTATATTGACTTTCCAACTCAGCTAGATTTTTCTTCATAGCCTGAATGGCTGAGTTTTCAAGTGCGGTTGAGGCGCCACCTGATTTGCTGGCTTTAGTAAATTCACTTTCCGCTTTAATCCGATCATTTTCAGCTGTGGTAAGTGCTTCACTCAGCCCACGCAGTTTCTGGGAGGTGAGTGATTCTTTATCATCAGTGGTAATAATGCCTCGTTCTTTGGCGTAGGTATTAAGCTGAGTTTCTGATTCTAATAAGCGTGACTTTGCGGTGACTAATTCTTCAGTCAAAAACTTTTCTGCATAAGTGGCAGCATCACGTCGGCGTTCCAGATTTACCTCAACGAAATTATCGACAACAGTATTGGCGATGGTGGCCGCTCGTTCTGGATTGGTATCAATGTAGTGAACGGTAACAATTTGTGAGTTCTTGACTGGTTGGATCGACAGTTTAGCTAACAGGTTGTCTGCTAACGGGCGTTCCCCTAGCTGGTTTTTTGAATCCGCAACATCCTCTGTGCCTATATCAGAATCAGTGGCGTTCTCTTCTTCCGCTGCTAGTGTGCTATCAAACAGTGAGCGCAACTCATCCAGCATATCCGCAAAAAATGGTTTTGCCAGTTCTGCACCTCTGAACTGAGACTCAATACCTAATTCATCAATAACTCTGGTGGCCAACATGCGGCTTTTAAGTAGCTCGTATTGTGTTTGGTAAAAGTCCCTGCCGTTACTTTGTTGTGCCCCCGTTTCGACGCTATATTCCAGAACTTGAGCTTGTTCAGGATTCAGTTGCAAAGTCGCACTGGCCCGATAGGTAGGTTTCATCATCAGGGTAACAATGAGTGAAATCATGAATACCAGAAACGCAATCGTCAGGATCAGCCACTTTCGGCGCATGATGACTTGCCACAGTTCCCGTAGGTCTATCTCGTCATCGTCATCCTCTCGATTGTCTTGAGGGTAACCACCGTATTGCTGAAGCTGCCCGTTATTTTGTATAACGGGCATGTTTTGCTGCCCGGGCATATTCATAACATTGTTGTCGTTGTTTGTATTCATGTGCTAAAAATTTGAGTCCGTTTGCGTTGTGCAGGAATAATATACATTTAACAACTACTGTACCAGCCCATTCAATACTCTGACCGGGCTGAGCAGGGTGCCGATTTCGCGCATCCAGTAGCGACTACCTGAGCGGTGTACAATGACCCGATCATCATTCAGGATATATGGGTCTTGCATTTCACCCTTGCGGATGGCATCCAGATTGAGGTTATAAGCTTTGACTTGGTTGCCCTTCTTACGAAAGATAACTGTTTTCGCCGGATCAGCCAGGTTGCTTGGCCCACCTGCTAATGCGATGGCTTGGAGTAGTGTTATTTCTCCCTGAATGGGGAAAACACCCGCTTTTTGCACTTCACCTTCGACCGTAACACGTTGTTTGGTAAACTCTTCTATGGAAACCGTAACCTGTGGATTTTGCAGGTAACTGGCTTTCAATTTTTGTGCAATCGTACTTTGCAACTGGAATTGTGATAAGCCTTCAGCGCGAACATTGCCAATTAGTGGCATGGAAATATTACCCCTGGGATCAACGCGTACTGATTGAGATAATTCTTCAGCCTGGAAAACTTTGATGGCTAGCATGTCTGATGTGCCAATTTTGTATTCTTGTTTCGGGGGTGTAAAATTAAGTTCTTTAGTGTCTGAAAATATTTTTTTCCCGCTGTCATTGGTGGCTGACTCAGAAAAGCCGGAGTTCATCGAGCTACAACCGCTTAAAGCGATGAGGGTAAAGAATGTGATGAATAACTGTGATGTGATGCGGGTTTTTAATATTTTCATAAGTGTCTCATATTCATTGGGGTTTGAATGATCATTATTAGGTCGGTGATAGGTAAGTTTGGGTTCAATAGTTTAATTATGTGCTCATAAAGTGCCATTTTGGTGATTATCCAATATTAGCTTTTGTTGTGTGTCTTGGTTTGACGGGTAGTTTAACAACTTTTTGCTCGGCAAGGGCAGCGTGTTGATATCCCGAGACATAGGCATTTAAAATCTGATGAATGGTGCTGACATTGCCTTGGTTGCAGGCGTTCATTAGCGAATCAAGTACGTTTTGGTATTGACGGAAACTAATGCTTTCTTCATGGGCGTGAAATATACGTGGATGGGCAGTTTTCTCTGCCTCTTTATCATCAATCAATAGTTCTTCATAGAGTTTCTCGCCAGGACGTAGGCCAGTAAATTTGATCTCAATATCACCGTCAGGGTTTTGTTTGGTTTTTTCTTCGAGATCACTCAGCCGGATCATTCGGCGTGCTAAATCGATAATTTTGACGGGTTCGCCCATATCAAGCAGGAATACTTCGCCGCCCTTTGCCATTGCACCGGCCTGAATCACCAGTTGTGCCGCTTCAGGGATGGTCATGAAGTAACGGGTAATGTCCGGATGGGTGACGGTAATATAGTTTCCGGCTTTAATTTGTTTGCTGAATAGGGGTACAACCGATCCCGATGAGCCAAGCACGTTTCCGAACCGCACCATGCTAAAAACAGTCTTTTGAGATTTTTTAGCCAGTGCCTGTAAGCCTAATTCTGCCATGCGTTTGCTGGCTCCCATGACATTGGTCGGGCGCACTGCTTTGTCAGTTGAGATCAGCACAAAACGTTCGATTCCCACTTTATGAGCAGCGTAAGCGGTGCGCCATGTACCGAATATATTATTGCTGATGCCTTCAATTGGGTTGTGCTCTACCAGAGGAACATGTTTATAGGCTGCGGCATGATAGAGGGTTTGAATTGCATGGGTCTCTAGTGTTTCCTCAAGGCGTGTCTGATTTTGTACTGATCCCAAGACAGGAATTAGGTTTGGAGGGTCAGGCAGCTCACTAACTAGTGTTTTCAGTTCCTGCTCAATCTGGTAAAGGGCAAATTCAGATAATTCAAATAAAACCAGAGTATTGGGTTTTAAATTGATGATCTGTCGACATAACTCTGAGCCAATCGAGCCGCCAGCGCCGGTGACCATGATGTTTTTATTGGTGATGCAGTGCTTCAGTAACTGCTGGTTTGGCCGGACGGCTGAACGCCCCAATAGTTCGTCAATACTGATTTCGCGGATGGCTTCAATCGGTTTTCCGGCGACCAGATCTGCCATGCCGGGGATAGAGCGTACCTTAACAGGCAAAGGTTCCAGAGCCTGTAAAATATCTCTGCGTTCTTCCGGAGAAGCGGATGGTATGGCCAGCAGTACTTGTTTTAGCTGATAACGTTCAATGAGTTGGTTCAATTCACCGGGAGCATGCACCTTGAGGCTGTGAATATAAGATTTTTGTAGGGTTTCACTGTTATCCAGAAATAAGATTGGGCGATATTCTCGGCTGTTGAATAAGGCTTGTGCTAGTTGTGCACCTGAATCACCAGCCCCATAGATGGCAATATTGTCACGTTGCTGATTTTTATTCTGGGTTGAATGATAGTAGCGGCGTACGAAGTGCCGGACACCACCTAGTAATAAGAATGATGTACCAAAATAGATAATGAAAATGGAGCGTGGGATGCCTTGTAGGTTGAATAGGGCAGTGGCGACTATCATTACCATGACTGAAATAGCTGTGCCTTTGAATACGGCATTGAGTGCTTGGTGGCCTAGGAAGCGGATGATGGCGCGGTATAGACCCAGGCTGATGAAAATGGGAATGCTGATTAAGGGAGCGATGATTAATAGCCAGATACCGTCGTTTAACGGGGGCGTCCATGTGCTGAGGCGCAGGGCAAAACTCAGCCAAAGGGCAAGAGGAATCAGCACCAGGTCCATAACGATCATGAGTAGGCGTTTTTGCCAGCGGGAGAGGGCAAAAAGTCGATGTTTAATAATTGAGCGGTTCATGAGGTGCTATCAATACCTTTTGGCTAAACTTATTATAGAATTTCTTGTTTAAGGTGTTTTCCCACGCGCGCAGTGGCGCCTTGTGGGTCTATCCGGTTTATCAGAGGCGGCATTGCACTTGGCCGGTTTCAGTCGTGTGTTGTCGATACTGTATTTGTACTTCGGTTGAGTTAAAACTTCCCATCACCAAAGATTTGGCCTTGATATTGAAAGCACTGCCGTCGTTGAGGTATTTGGGGCAAAGATAGAGGATTTTATGCGGGATTTCACCCACTCCGACCCCATTACGGTCTTTGGGGTCGAAGTCGATCAGATCATGAGCATGTCGCGGGCGTATTTATCGCCGGAGGTTAATACGACGATGGTATAAACCGCAAGGGCCGAGCGGTAGTCTCTGTCACTGACCGCTTGTTCTAGCAAGGCTGCACAATGGTAATGTAAAAAGCGTTGGTAATGGTCAGGATAACGACGATGTTGAATGTCAACGATGATACGGTTGACTTTATCCTCTGCGAACAGGCCGAAATGGTTGTCCACTGAACCGATGGGGTTGCTAAACGATTTTTCAGTTTCCACACGGTCAATGGTTAGCTCAATACCTAAAATATCTTTAACGAAAGCGGTGAAAGATGTCGGGTTGCGAGAAGGCTTTTTTGAAAATAACACCATAACGTAAAGAAGCAACGGCTTGCATGGTGGGTTTCCTTATCATGATTAAGTTCAGTTAAGTATATATAGCAGGAAGTTAGTTGCCGGTGGAATTTGGGCATGGTGAGCAGCAATTCAGAGCCACAGCTTTCCCCAGCATAGACTTTTCAAACAGGAACAATTAAACGTCCGCATTTGCAGATACTTTGCCTCAAAAAACGTACATGGATTAGCAGTGGCTCCAGGCTTTGCAAAATACCCCGGCGTTGGTTGGACGTGGCGGAAGGGATAGCGAGTAGTAACTGCTTTAATTGATAGCGATCTATCAACTCGGCAAGTTCAATCGGAGGGTAAACTTTCAGGCTGTGTGTTACAAAGTGGCTTGATGCATTACATTAGAAAAGTTTTAGACCTTAGCTTTGGTTCTCGGACGTTTATTTTGGCGACGTGCCTTTCGGTGGAGAAGAGGTTGGTGTTCAAAAATGGGGTAGAATTTATATGCGCTGGTTCTTCCGAACGGTTATCAGCTTATCGTATGATCTTTGCAATAGTTCTGAAAATCAGTTTCACATCCAACAACAGGTTATGAGTTTGGGCGTACTGTAAGTAATAGCCAAGTTTTATTGGTAAAATTTGCTCTTTGTAGGCCTTTTCTGGATCAGAGGATTCACCAAGCAAGGTATTCTCATCACAAAATTTTATGGAAGCAAGGTCGGTGATGCCCGGCTTGACCGACAACACAATATTGCGTACATCACTGGGGTAGCAGGAAACGTATCTAGGAACTTCCGGACGCGGACCAACCAAGCTCATTTTGCCAATTAAAACATCAATGAGTTGTGGGAGTTCATCGAACTTGTAGCGGCGCAGGAAAGCACCGGAGTGGGTGATACGTCGGTCTTGACCCACAGTGATTTGCATTCCACGGCTTTCCGCATCGGTAATCATGGTGCGGAATTTGTGGATACGAAAGGTTTTACCGTATTGCCCCACTCGTTTTTGGCGGAAGAAAACTGAGCCGGGTGAATCCCATTTGATCCATGCTGCAATCAGTATGAATGCTGGGCTGATTAGGATCAGACCTAGGCTGGCAAAGAATAGGTCGAAGAGTCGCTTTGGCATGCTCGTAAAATCTCCTTGACTGCAGTTATAACTCGCGTTTGATCTTCGTATGTCATCTTTGTGTAGATGGGCAAACTGACAGCTTGTTCGTAGGTGGCAAGTGCATGAGGAAAGTCTTGTGGTTGTAAGTTATAATTGTCACGCCAATAGGGGTGGAGGTGTAATGGGATAAAGTGCACACTGCAACCAATACCGTGTTTTGCCATTGCTTCGATAAACTGGTTGCGTTCAATACCAGCTTTTGGTGTCAGTCGTAGGGCATACAAATGCCAAGCGTTTAAATCACCGTCCGGTGCGCTCGGTGGGAGCAGCAGGGGTAAATTTGCGAGTTCACGGGAGTAGCGTTCCGCCATTTCTTGGCGGCGTTGTTGGAAACGGTTAGCTTTCCTTAATTGGTGGATGCCAAGGGATGAGGCTAGATCGGTCAAATTGTATTTAAAGCCGGGGGCGACCACTTCGTAATGCCAGGCAGGTTTGTTGGAGGTGTAGCGGTCGAAAGCATCGCGGCTGATGCCGTGTAAGCGCATGACTTTGCAGCGGGCGGCTATCTCGGGGTTACGTGTCACGATCATACCGCCTTCGCCTGTGGTGATGGTTTTTGTGGCGTAAAAGCTGAAAACGCTAACATCGCTATCCAGTGAGCCAACTAGCTGACTTTGGTAGCGCGTGGGAAGTGCATGGGCTGCATCTTCTACTACTTTGAGATCGTGTTTACGGGCAATCGCTAAAATGCTTGTCATATTACAGGCTAAACCAGCGAAGTGGACAGGAATGATAGCTTTGGTTTTGGATGTGATGGCGGCTTCTATTTTTGTAGGGTCAATATTAAATGTTGTAGGGTCAATATCTACGAATACAGGGTGTGCACCCAAGTAGCGGATTACTTCGGCGGTGGCGGTGAAAGTGTATGGGGTGGTAATAACTTCATCGCTGTGAGTGATCCCAATAGCTTCCAGTGCAAGGTGCAGACCGGCAGTAGCGGAATTAACAGAGATTGCCTCACAACTTCCGCCAATAAATTGGGCAAAATCAGTTTCAAACTGTTTTGTTTTGGGGCCTGTTGTAATCCAACCCGAGCGAAGGGAGTCAACGACATCGGCAATTTCGGCTTCGCCGATGTCGGGTAGAGCAAAGGGAAGAAATTTTTGATTAGGCATAGATGAAATAACACGATTGAGGGTTTTATGAAAATGTCAATGTTAAAGTTTTTTTATGTAACAAATGACATGGGTTCTTAGGAATGGGAATATGTTGAGAGCGGTGTAAAGTGAGGGATGAAGTTTTGTGACCGAACGGCTAAGTGGAGGAGCTAAAGTAACTTTGTGAGTATATATTCTTGAATATGGAAATAACTCATTTATTTCACTAACTGGTACTCCTTTAACATCTTCGTTATTAGGGTTGTCGTAGATAAAATCATACCATATGATAGCGCCTTCTGGTTTAACCCAGGACCACATTTTACCTGCCAATTTTTTTTTAAACTCAAAGTCTAAAATTGAAGAAAAAACCATTGATTGATAAACGATATCAATGGAGTTTTTCTCTATTTCCATTTTACTGGCATCACCTTCAATAAGTTGGATCGAGTCTGGGAGAAGTTTTTTCGCATGTTCTCTGTTTTCGGATATGAGTTCATTTCCGATAATATGTTCAGGTGTAAACCCCATTCGTAGTAAATCAAGGATTTTATGCCCACGACCACAACCAATTTCTAAAACTTTTGTAGCAGCTATTGGCTTTTTTAAGTGCTTTCTGAGGATTTTGAAAAAAACACGCTCTTTCTCTTGAGAAGACATGTAAATGTAAGGGCTTGAGGAAAGGTAGAGTGATGACATTTTTTTATTATTACGCTTCTTGTAACGTTTTTTAATTTCTTTCAGTTCATTTGTTTCGAGTTTGCTCACGATTGCTGTCCTACTGGTTTGTAAAGTCTAGGCGTAAATCCGAAGACTGCCTTTAAAACACCTATAAAAAAGCCTGCGTTAGCGAGTAGAAAACTATAAACTTGATTGGAAAACATGAAGTTTATACCCATGCCACCAAGCAATCCTAATAAATAGAAAAAAAGTTGCAATCCCAGAAACGTATAAAAAAATATATTGGTATCTAGGTTGAACAGTGTGCTAATTAATAATGAAAGCATGAAAAAAGGCGTTAGCCAGCGCCCAATCTTATGTGAAAAAATAGCTAGTGAATAAGCTGGTTTTTTGAAATATGCTTTTAGTGGCCAACGCGATAAAGTGCCACTGAAGTTTTTTGATGTCATACGTACACGCGATTTGAATTCTTTTTTGGCGTTGCTTGGTAGTTTGTCCCAAGCAATAGCCTGACCTGAATGAGCACATTTCTTTCCTTGTAAAACAACATCAATAGGGGTAATGAAATCTACATCACCTGTAGCAGGAATAGTTTTATATAGCTCCTTTCTTACCGCACAACAAGCTCCTGTACCAGTAGCATATAAGCCTAGTTTCGTTTCAGCTGCGCGTAAAAGCATTTCAAAATACCAATAAACGCCAGCTGATTGAGAAACAGCATTAATGTTCTGGTTAAAGTATTTTAATGTGCCAGAAACAAAGCCTATCTGTGGATTATTAAATGGGATTGCTATTTTTCTCAAGAAATCTCGATCGAATACAGTTTCTGCATCTGTAAAAACAAGGATGTTGTGTTTGGCATGAGATGTCGCAAAGTTATGTGCATTTGAGCGGCCAGCCTGTGGCTGAATGTTTATTAACGTGATGTTTTTGAATTTTCTTTTAATATGGTTAACTACCTGCTTTGTGTCGTCACTTGACCCATCAGATGCTATTATAATTTCAATGTCACTACTGTAATCCTGTTCAAATATATTTGTACATCTTTTTTTGAGGTTGTGGGCCTCATTATGTGCCGCAATTATCACAGATATTTTGGGTTTATTACCTTGGAAAGAGGGTAAGTTTTTTTTTGAATTGCTTAATAAAAGTAATGTCAATGGATAAATAATCCAAGTAATAGTTAAAAATATTATTGAAATAAAAAATAAATAAAACATGGTTTTGATTCGCTATAGGTTTAATAACACTGATTCGATTTTAGACGATTCTTTTTCCAATGTGTGGTTTTTGATAAAATTATAAGCGTTTGTGGTTTTCTCATGCCTGGTATTAGTATTTTTAATGCAGTCTAACAACGCTTGTTCAAGACCAGTTAAATCATTTGGTTCCACTAACCAGCCTCTAGAAGAGTTCTTAGATAGAAGATCAGGGACACCTCCTACATTGGTGGAGATAATTGGGAGTGCCGCTGCCATTGCATCCAAAATAACTTTAGGTATACCATCAGACAAAGAGGGTAGAAGGAAAATATCGCTTTTTAGGTAATATTTTTGAATTTGATCTTGGTTGATATAGCCAACAAAGTTAACATTTTTTGTAATGCCATGTTTATTTGCCAGATCTTTAAGGTTATTGGCTTCAGGACCGTCCCCAACGATGGTGTATTTTATGTCGTAGTTTTTCATAAGGTTTTTTGATACTTTTAGCCCTAGATCGACCCCCTTTTCCTTTGATAGCCTTGATACTGTGAGTATATGGATTTCCTTGCCCAAGGTTTTTTTTGATGGTTCTCGTATAATAGTACCAGAAACAAGTGAAGTCATAGCACTTTTAAGGTCATATGCTCGATCACTAAGTTTATTTTTTACAGAACTCCCAAGAGCAAAAGTTACATGCCGCCTAGAAATATACGAGGTTACATACCACTCCCATTTAGAAGTCAAATACTTTAAAAAGCGAAGTATTAAGTTTGAATTTTTATCTTGGCTTGTTACTTCAATAACATCACCAACAATATAAAGTGCAAGTGGCTTTTTTAGCACTCGACAAATAAAATATGAAATCGGAAGGGTACATGCTGGAGAAATCAAAAAGATAATATCGTTGTTTTTTATATGGCGATACAGCTCATTGTAATATAGCATAATTTTAAATGGTAAGTTTTTGTAAAACCCAAAAGCTGATCCATAACCCACTCGGGGTAAAATGTTTACGTTGTCAATAATAGTTGGAGTAGACGTTATCCCAATCTCTTGGGTTGGTGAGCTAAGAGTTATTTTGCTTTTATTGAAACCACTTAGAAATAAGTGAAACTTGCTTCCGGTAAATGAAAGCTTCTTTTCTAACCTAGTAAAATGATTGTCATTAATTGCAAGTATTGATTTGTTTTTCATTAGCTTTCCAGTCAGATATGTCAAAATTAACCAAGAGGTGTAGCTTACTTACGTCTTTTTCTAAAAATTCATAAGCCTTCTTCTTGATATGACTTTCCATTTTTGGATATTTTTTGATTGTTTGGTTTTTTTTTCTAGCGAAAGTAAGTAAGCGCCTACAATGAGGCTTTAATTGTGATGGAGTGAATTTATGGCCAATTCTATTAAGGCTACTATTTCCAAGGAGCTTGGCTATACTTGGAGATTTCGGTACAGAGGAATTATTTGATATTAAGCTCATATTGATTGTGTTTATATCTGAATTGACTTCTAGAAAGCTTAGTAAGTCAATAAATAAATTTTCCTTTTGTGTAAATAGCTGCTCGTATTTGATTATGTGTATTTGCTGCTTATTAAAGCTATTGAGATAGTTTTTGAGATGCTTGTAATATAAGCTTGCTTCAATATAGGCAAATAACCTTTCATGCTTATCGAGTAGCATCTCTTCAAAGCTTGGTAGCTCCATGCCGGATTTGATATCTTGCCAATAATTAGAATACAATCTTTCTACTGGATCCCTGAGGATAAAAATTAATTTTATATCTGGGATATGTTTTTGTATAAGTCTTGGTGAATCATGGGTGTACATATATACAGTAGACGCTTCACCAAAAATTTTCTCATCCTTTTTGCTAGAAAATACTGATTGGTAATAATCGATGCCCCTATAATAATTCCCAGAATTTATATGATTTGAAAAATAAGCGGGCTCTTTTAGTTCGGGTAGAAATATTTCCTCGTGTGTGTTTAATACATCGGCAAGGTAAGTTGTTCCGCTTTTGCCTGCACCACATATTAAAAAATTTGGCATTAAAGTTGATTTCATAATTTCACTATTTCTTGCTGGTTAATAGTAAGGCTTTTTTCATTAAAAAATAAACCAAAAAAATTTGAATTAAAAGCACTATTGTGCCATTTAAGCTATAAGCAAATGTTCTAAGGAAAGCCGTCATCACTATGCCAATAATAGTAATGTTTATGGCAGATTTTTTACTAGAAAGTAAGATCTTAGTTAAAAATGAAGTGAAAAAACCATAAATAAACATCGCAACAAAAAAACCAATTTTGTTAAAATCAAGGTAAAATTGTCCCATAATGCCTATAGGATCATAGCAATTGCCACCTCCTGTTACTTCATAACAAACATCATATGCAATGGACCTTCTATTTTCCGATGAAAGTAAATTTTCAAGCTGCCTTGTTATTTGTAACTCAGCTGTATTTGTTAAATTTGATGTGAAAATATAATCAAAGGTCTTTCCACCGATTAAAAAAAATCTTCTTGTAACAATCTCTGTTAATATTTCGTTGCTCAGTATATTGGCATGTTGTGTTTTTGATCTTTGATACTGCCCATAAAGCATGACTACTGATATAATTACAATTACTATAGAGGCAAAAACTAAAAGATCTTTCTTTTGCTTTTTAGAAAAAAGAAGAAAAACTATTGATGCTGATGTGAAGCACTCCAATGCCATGTGCCTTGATGTAATTAAAACCAAGATACATAATGCAATAAAAGATCCAATATAATGAACTTTTGACGAGTAAAACAATGCTAATGAAAAGAAGTAAACATAACCAAATAATATAAATACAACATGAATATTTAATGGGGAAAGTTGCCTGTTCTCATGTAAAAGAATACCTAATATAAAAAATAAAATTGCAATAATACTATGCTTTGTTTTCTTTTTTGGTATAAGTGGGGAGGTTTTTATGAATCGTATAGTGAAGAATTTTAAATTTTTTTTGTTTTTTAGTAATTGATTGAAGATTACCCCTCCAAAAGAAAATAGGTAAATTCCTGATATGAAATAAATGATAGGTGGAGAAAGATTAAAGCTAGAGTTGTTTTTTTCAGTGTTTATTACTACCAAACCTATGTAAATATATAAAATATATGCTAAAACTATAAAGAAATGAGGGGAAAAAAGACTTAATCGCCTGTGAATTATCCATATACAAGGCAGTATTAGAAGTACATAATAGGTGTGTGTCATTTAGTGAATTCTTTTTCTTGGTTTTCGATCGACTAAAATAATTAGGTATTTAATTAAGGATTTTATTTTTAATTTATAACTTAATAATAGTAAATCCTTAATTGTTAGGCTGCACTTCAAACTGTAAAAGCCACAAGTGTTAATTTTTCTTGTCAATAATGTGGTTTGGTTTTTAGCATAAAGATCATAGTGTTTTTCTATAAAGATACCATAAGCTATAATTATTTTTTTATAATTTTTTGATATTCTATCTTTACTATGGTGGCCGTCTATAACCATAGTTCTCTCTGGTAGCTTTAAACCTTTGTAGCCTATTTTTAATAACCTTATCCAAGTATCATAATCTTGCCAAGCAGGAAGTTTTTCATCAAATCCTTTTATTCGGTGTAAATTAGTTACTTTAGCAAATACTTGGTTGCCTATTATATTTTTTTCTAAAACATCAGTTAAAGTAATCTCCTGGTTGAATTTCTTGCTGTTAGATGATGAATCACATATAAATATATATTTATTTGAGTAGTTATTAATTAAATATTCTATTCTATGTGGCAGAAAATAATCATCGTCATCTAGGCCTGTTATAAATAAACCTTTTGCACTTTTTATAGCTTTATTTCTTGCATAACAAGCTCCCATTGACTTTTTGTTAAAGAAAATTGTTACCCTTTTAATTGCCCCATACTTGGATTCTAAAATTTCCTTTGTCCCATCAGTTGATCCATCAATAACTATTATTATCTCAATTTCCTTGTACGTCTGATTTAGTACGGAATTAATAGCGCGAACCACAAGTTCACGCCTATTGCAGGTTGTGATATATACTGTTACTAAATCTTTATTTTGCATAATGTTCATTTTGCATAATGTTGGTAATTTAAGTAGGCTGAGAAATGAGCTACTTATTATGAGAGTTTATAATTGATAGTACTTCGAGCCACATCTTTTCTGATTGTTTCTTAACTGAACTAGCACTAACCTCTATTGTTTTTTTTATTTCCTCATGTGATTTCTCATTAATCAATAAATCTATTTTACTTTCTAGTTCTTTTTCTGAGCAATTAGTTTTAAGTATTCCTTCTGGAAAATCATAATCTTCAAATAGCATTTTATATTTATGACTCCATCCTGTCGCTAATGCGGGTATGTTTTGACTTAGAGAGCTCACCAACCCATGATACCGACTACTGATAGTTGCGTGGCTATTACCTATAATACCTTTGATTTTTAGTGGGTCATTTTCTATGACTATAGGTAATTCTTTGTTTGTGGCTGCATTGATTTTTTGTGCAAGTATTAAGTCACCATCTCCTTCATGTATTAAAAAAAAAGGTTTCGCATTTTTTTTTATGAGATAATTGCTACACTTTATCATGAAAGATAAATACTCTTCACTCTCCTCTTTAGAGCTTTTGTCAATCATTCGTTGATTGGGTATTAGGCAGAATTGGTTATCTTGGTGATCAAAGTTGACTGGAAGTTTACCTTTAATTAAATTTGTAAAGTCTGGGGCTATTTTGATGTTTGACCTTTCTCCTGTAATATTAATTAAATGCTCATAAGATTTTTTATCTCGTGCATAAACTAAATCAGCTAACATTATAGCTTGTTTAATAGCTCTTTTACTTGTTTTTTTGGTAAATGGGCCAAAAGCTTGTGGCATTAAAATTATTATAGCATTATTTTTTTTGAAGCGCTTACAAGAACTTGCTAACTCTAAATTAGAACCAACACTCCACTGGTCGCTATAAGAAAACCCTGATGCATCGATCACGATATCGATATCATTGTCAATGACTATTCCATACATGCTTCGGAGTTTTTTTGGAAGAAGCTTGAAAAAAGAGTTTAGCGCCAATCCTTTTTTCCAAAAATGTGCTTTCTGATAGAAACCTAGCTTAGCTCTTTCCTTGAATGGGCGACTATATAGACTAGGTGTTATAGCAAATTCTGCATCTGGATAAGATTCCTGAAGTTTCTCTAGAATTGAGTAGAGCATTAACTCTGCTCCTTTATTTACAAAACCAACTTTTCTAATTTCTATTAACATATTCTAAATGACTCTAATTAATAAATCTGTATTCTTTTTTCTTGAATAAGGTATGCCACCTGTAGCTTTTGCATAACCAATAGCTATAAGCATTATAGGCCTTTCATAATCTTTTAATTCCATTATTTTTTGTAATTTTTTTTCAGAAGACTCGATGTCTGGCCAGTTAATTGTACAGCTTGATAAGCCTAACGTTTCTAAAGCTAACATCAGCTGCATCGCAGCTAATGAGCTATCAATGTATATTAAGTGTCGGTCACGCTCAGCAGAGTATGCAGACAGATCGCCAACAATAACAAGTACGCAAGGTAGATTTTCTGCAAAACCACTAGTACCTCCCGCACATTTTGCAAGTTCAATAGCTTTTTGCTTATTGGAAGAAACATAAAAAAAATAAGGTTGTCGGTTGCATGCCGATGGTGCCAGTGTAGCAATTTTAATTGCTTTTTCGATTAATTTCATAGGAACTTGTTTATCTTGATACCAACGCACTGAACGTCTTTTCAGAAAAAGCTTCTTGATCTCATTATAGGAAATATTTGAGTGCGGTAAGGTGTTATACTTGTAAGGAATATATTTGTTGTTATCGTCAAGTTCTTTTTTTTTAACAGAATCGTAAAATAATTTCTTTGCTTTAGAAATTATTTTGGTTTGATGGTTTACTTCGAAATATTTGTTGAGAACATCTGTTGCCCATTTTCTTTCATCATGGCAAATAATATCGTTTTGTATATTGAATATGTAATTATTAACTGTTTTGATTATGAATTTCTCCGCAAAATAATTTCTCCTTGGATGCATAACTAAGCCTTTTTCTATGCGATGTACGTTACGCCGCAATAGTACCGAGCTGTTTCTTTTTTCTTTTAAATTTCGTCTATACGCAACTCTACCTGAGAGAGTAGCTTGCTGTTCGCGGCTGAAATTTTTGCTAAATAGAATGTAATAAAGCGGGGCAATTAACGTGCTTTTGGAAAAATAGGGGTATAGTAGCTTTCCTGGATATCTGATTGTTGACGCTATAGTTTTTTTTGTTTTCTGAATTGAAATCATAGTAATGTTAGCTCATATTTCTCTTCATTAGAAATTTGAAAAGTAGTCTAGTGTAAAAAAAAGGTGAAGTCATGGCTTTGCTCATCATGAAAAATATTGGGCGAGTCTTAGGGAAAATAGCTAGTGATATATATGATGCAAATGCATAAGATATTAATGTTGCATAAGCGGCTCCTATGCCTTGGAATTTGGGTATTAAAATAAAATTAAGTATAATATTGATTATTGCCCCCATTCCTTGGGTTATTAATGAGAATACTAAAATATTTTCAATTAATATCCATTTGCTAAAAGCAGCACGCATATATATAAATAATGCTGCCCATATGTGAATTTTTAGAATTTCCCCTGAATTTATATATTTTTTCCCAAATAGAGATTCAATTATTGTTTCTGCAAGTGAGCTAATTGCTATTGCAGAAAAAAGAGCTATTGCGAAAAGAAGGTTAAATACCTGCTGCAACCTTTTTTCATAAAGTTCAAAATTTGTTTCCCTTAGCTGAATAAGTTTAGGAAATATGGAGGAAACAATAGCTACTGGCACGAAGTACCATGCTTCTGACAAAGAAGCAGCTACTGAATAAGTGCCAACTTCTGTGGAGTCTACTAGCCATTTTATCATTACTTGGTCGACTTTTAGATAGATGACGGCAAATGTAGTTCCAAGCAGAATTAGCCAACTTTCTGATAAAAGGCTTTTTGCTCGTTTTGATGATATTTCCCATTTTTGTATCTTTATTTCTGATTTTTTTTGATAAAAAAATACCAGGGAAATGCTAGTTATTACTTGTTTGGTTATATGAGAGAATGCAAAATACAATAAAGGCATGTTCATTGTAACTAGAGTTGCTTTCATTCCAAATGAAAAAATAGCTCCTGTCGTTCTGGATATACTGGCATATTTTGATTGAAGACGCGATTGAAATGAGAAGTCAATTACGTCAAAAGGACTGAATAGTAAACCGGCTGTGATAATTATTATTATTATTATTTCAATATTTGTGTTGTTCGTGTTGGATAGGGTTATTATTAAAAGAAGTGATGCGCCCAATATATAGCCGATGTATTTTAAAACAAAGCTAGTTCCTATAATTTCACTTTCGAATGCTGGGTTTTTAACTATTTCCCTGACTATTAATCCACTTAACCCTGCATGTCCGGCTATAGCAAAAATACTAACTAATGAAATAGAGTAAGAGAGAGTTCCAAAATCCTCAGGGCCTAGGTAACGTGCGACTAATATCATGGCAATAAAATTTATTCCCAAGTTTAAAATTTTTTCTGAAAATAGCCAATAAGTGTTGTTGAGGTATTTTTTTATTCTCTTGTATTTTCTTGGTAGCATAGACAACATGTTTTTTTGGGTGGTGATTTAAGCCAGTTGAAAAAAGTCCCGTCTTATGAATTTCCCAGTTACCTTGTCATGAATTCCTTCTGACTTTGATAAGCAAATTGTCTTCCACATCAACTGTTTGGTTCGTGTCGGAAATTGAAATTCTGTCGTTTAGTGTTTTGCGTACACTTTTTGGTGATTATATGTTTTCTTCAAGTAAAAGAGGCTCGTAATACCCTCAGTCATTAGTGCAGGCGACACCTCGAAGTCTTTCAAATCTAGAAGAGATGCCCTTTGGTATACTCTTGCCATTGCTCAAAGGGCACAAGCAAAAACACGATTTTGAGGTGAGGTGACTAAGCATATCAAAGCCAACGTTGGTTGGCTTCTCTATAAAAGATGACTGTGTCAAAGGAAAAAGGTGATGATTTAGATGAGTTGAATCCATAGCTGTTGTATCCTCTTCGAATTTGTCATTCAGGAGAGTGGAGATGGCCACGTTATCAGTGACTTGCCCCAGTTATGAAGAAGATTAAAGTTTATCGTCATGGCAAAGCCCGAAGTGGCGAACAACGTTATCGCTGTCGTGAATGCCATCACTGCTTTCAGCTGGCTTATCGCTATGAAGCTAATAAGCCGGGTGTTACTGACAAGATTGCCGATATGGCAATGAATGGTTCTGGTGTACGTGATACCAGCCGTGTTTTAGGAATCAGCATCACGACAGTTATTGCCCATTTAAAAAGCTCGACCTACCCTTAGTCTCACCGCTCCCCTTTGACAAAGTGATCAATAAAACGTGGCTGGAGCTGGCCTGCGAGGTAGACGAACAGTGGTCTTTTGTCGGAAGTAAAGCCAATCAACGTTGGCTTTGGTATGCTTGGTCATCCCACGTTAAAACGGTTTTTGCTTATGCCTTCGGGCCGCGACAAGACCGCGCGCTGAAGACATTGCTTCTAGGTTTAAAAGGCTTTAAATTCCAGCTTTACTGTACGGATGATTGGGGAGTCTACGAGCGTCTTTTGCCTGAGGAAAAACATTTGCTCACCAAAAAGTGTACGCAAAGCATTGAGCGACAAAACCTCAATTTTCAAACACAGATCAAACGGCTGATGCGAAAGACAATTTGCTTCTCGAAGTCAGAAGGAATTCATGACAAGGTGATTGGGGAGTTCATCAGACGGGAGTTTTTTCAACTCGTCTAAATCACCACCAGGAAAAAACCTACCACTTAATTCCTTTGAATATCACGCTGTCTCTAACACTATTTTTATGTTTGATGACACTATTAAACATACTTGTGAATAACTCTTCCGTTAGATAATGTGGTTTTACACCAAGGTCTAATAGGCCTTGATATTTGGGGTTGTAATAATGCGTTTCAAGTTCCTTTCTTGGGTTTTCTATGTTTTTGACTTGAACATCTAGGCCCAAAGAATCACCAATTTTTTTGGTTTTTTTAGCTAGTTCATTTACTGAAAATGTCTCCATAATTTGATTGAAAATTCTTAGCTCACCAGCTTGAGCTGGTGTCTGCTCAGATTGATATACACACTGAAGCGTATCATTAATGTTTAAGTAACCACGTGTTTGACCACCTTTACCATATATCGTCAATGGATAACCAATAACAGCTTGAACAATAAAGCGATTAATAATGGTCCCAAACAGCTCATCATAATTAAATAAGGTATTTAGCCGTTCATCAATCTTAGACTCTTCAGTCTCTATTCCATATACAGGACCTTGCATAAGATCTGTTACCTTAAGGTCCCACATGCGCACACCAAACCAAAATAAGTCTGTATCCATGATTTTAGTGGTGTGGTATAGAGACGATGCTTGACGAGGAAATAAAAATTTACCTTTGCGCCCTTTATGCTCTATTTCAATCCAGCCTTCTTCAATATCAATGTCGGGCGTTCCATACTCGCCCATCGTGCCAAGCTTTATAACGTGTGTATCTCGGGAGAAATCACGTATAGCAAACATCAAGTTATTAGTAACCAGTAAATTATTACTCAGTGTGAAATTTGCTGTTTTATAATTCATTAACGAATAGGGAGCTGAAGGTTGCTCAGCATAATGGACAACAGTTTCAGGGATGCCTGTAAACTTGTTATTTACTGCCCAATCGTAACTGACCCTACCATCAAATAGTGAACGCATAATCTCTGGGTCACTCAGATCACCAATAACCACCTTGATTTCATAGCCTGTCTTTTCATGCCATATCTTGGCTCGCTCCACCAATGTCGGAACCGGATATAGCATACCAACATTAATGTCATCACAAACATGACGCCTGAAGTAATTATCAACAACAGTGACCGCATAACCGCGTGCCGAAAAATACATAGCAGTCGGCCAGCCAAGGTAGCCGTCCCCACCTAAAATCAATACATGTTTCATTGTTGTTTTTCCTCCTTATCGCCCGGCCAATAACGCTGTGTAATAGTTCCTTCCGGCATTGCCAGTAGGCTTTTATCCTTCAGAAATCGTTTGATGTCCGCTACCGACAAGGTTGATTCATTGGCCGATACATAAGGGTTAACTACTTCGTGGTTGATAATATTTTGGTAGTCATAAGGAATGTCATGATAAATACCACGAAAAGCAGGTGTTACGCTGAAATAGTCTTCAAGTTCAACAGCCCGACGGGTTTCTTCATCGCTCATTAGCTCTTCGTAGAGCTTTTCTCCTGGTTTTGTGCCAATTTCAATGATTTCTATCTCTTCTGGCCGCTTGTTGTAATGTGGGGCTAATTCTTCAATCATGGCTGTTGCCAGATCAACTATACGGATGATAGGCATTTTGGTAATGAATACCTCACCACCTTGTGCATGATGTGCTGAGTTAATCACCAGTTTGACCGAATCATCAATACTCATAATAAAACGTGTCATTTCACGATGGGTTAGTGTCACCTGCCCACCTTTGGCAATTTGGTTGTGGAAGATTGGAACTACGGAACCATTGGAGCCCAAGACATTACCAAAGCGTGTTGAAGCAAAGATAGGGCCATTATCACGCTTATTGCTATTAGCTGCCGTAATTAATCGCTCTCCCATCAGTTTAGTTGTGCCCATTACATTAGTCGGATTCACAGCCTTGTCAGAGCTGGTGAAAATGACTTTCTCAACCCGGTTGGCATTGGCGGCGGCAATGACATTTTGTACACCATGAATATTAGTTTGTACCGCCTGCTCGGGAGAGCGTTCGCTCAATATGACGTGTTTCAATGCAGCACAGTGAAACACAATATCAATGCCTGACATTTTGCTGGTCAACTCATCACGGTCGCGTATGTCCACAATAAAGAACCGAGCGCGTGGGTCTTGCAAATGTCGCTGATCCAGAAAGAATAATTCACTCTCGTTATTATCGACGCCCAACACTTCGGATGGGTTATGGTTTGGATCATTCAATAACTGGTTGACTAACTCTGATCCCACCGTGCCACAAGCCCCTGTGACCAGAATGCGTTTATTTTCAAATAAGGCAGTCATACTATTATCCGTTCTGATTTATGAAATAGTTAACGGTTCTGCGTAATCCGCTGTCAAGATCAACTTGAGTAGTCCAACCTAAACGTTCTTTGGCTTTGCTAGTATCCGAGAAATTACGCTTGACGTCTCCAAGACGGGCTTCAATGTTAATTAATTGGATGTTTTTTACGCCAGAATCGGCAAGTACCTGCACTAATTGCTGCGCCATTTCGCCTACAGTAGTTTCCTTATTGGTAGCGATCTGGAAAGCCTCTCCACCTATATTATCCTGTATTGCAGCCATTAGAATCGCATTGGTCAGGTCATCAATGAAAATGAAATCACGGGTTTGCGTACCATCACCGTAAATTTCCAATGTTTCTCCAGCCATTGCTTGACGGATGAACCTAGCAACTACACTGCTTTTATGTATTGAACCAGGGCCATACACATTACCGAAGCGCAAGGCGATGGTGTCAATGCCAAAGGTGCGCTTGTAGGCGGAACAGTAACCTTCTCCTGCTAATTTACTCGCACCGTAAGGCGAGACTGGATGAGGTGGGAGTTCTTCATGGATTGGTGGCTCAACTTCCCCAGCAGGCGCTCCGCTGGATGCAAAAATGAAACGAGAGACTTGATTATGCCGAGCGCCTTCCAGGTAATTAAAAGTACCAATGACGTTCGTCAGGCAATCAGAGCGAGGGTCTTCCACCGAAGGGCCTACGCCAGTGTTGGCAGCCAGATGGACGATGACATCAATGTCTTTGGTCATTTGGAGTGCGAGAGTTTCATTCATTATATCGCCGACAACAAACTGAACCGCTTCGTTTGTCTGCATTTCGGGTAAGGAACTGGGAGTAAACTCTTCAAAATCACAGGCCTGCCTCAAATCCTCTTTGGAGCCGACGCTAAGATTATCGATTACTCGAATTGAGTGTTTGTTATCAAACTGTTGTAGCTTTTTTATCAGGCTCGTGCCGATGAAGCCGCATCCGCCTGTTATTAACCATTTCATTAGTAGTACTTACCTATTTAATCACTTCCAAACAAGTCCCGCGTATAAATCTTATCCACAGAACTCTCAATATCCAAAGTTACCCAGTTAGCCACAATCACATCACTCATTTGCTTAAGTTCTTCCAAATACGGAATCACCCAGGAATCCAATACGAGCGTTAGTTTTTCAGGGATGTATGCCTAATAGAGCGCTACCGCCCTGCCACGTCAGTAATAGTATCAGGTCAAAAAGCATCAATTTTGTAGCATGATGTGGATAAAAATTCCCCGCATGCAGTATTTGGCGAAAGTATAGAGCAATAAGTTCAATGTGTTAATGAATTATTCAATTTGAATTTTTTATGATTGTTGGAGGTTTAGTTATTGAGGGAGGGCGTAAACACGCTACCGCCCTGCCATGTCAAAACAGCATCATTTCAAAAGGGAAGTTGTAAAACTCTAAAAACGTCAAGCAAGCCCAAACACACCCGGCGCATTCAACAGTTGAATCTTCGGCGCGAGTATAATGGAATTAGTTCAAAGTGTTAATTATTTAATCAGAATTAAGCTCAATTCATCGGATGAAAAGTCCAGTGCCAGATGTTCGATAGGAGAATGGTGCATTATTTTCCTTTTTGTTATTTCCTAATGTTTTTTATTTGTGTTGTATATGCAAAGCCAAACCTGATGCGCCGCAATTCTACACGACCTATCAAAAAATCAAAGAAATTTGTTGTGTCTCAATAACCTGATGGTCAGGAGATATATGAATGCAGTCTGAATTCTTGTGCCCTGTGTCTGGTGATGCATACTGGCGATCTGGTGTATCCATAGTCTTAATGTTCTGATAATCGGTTCATTTTTAGTGATAAGTTGATGTGGTTTCGTCTCAATACCTTTTAAATTTATCACCCTCAACAGAAAACGGTATACTCCCAAATACCTCGGTTGCGTAAAAAAAACCGAGGCTGTCAGGTGCTTGCTTCAAGCAACACCAGCATAACACCATCAAAGAAACAAAGGAGGCATCATGAGCTGGCAAAGAAAAATCTTACGCGTCAATCTAACAGAAGGCAACTGCACCACAGAGCCACTAAACATGAAGTGGGCACAAGAATACTTGGGCCAGCGTGGTTTAGGCACCAAATACCTACTAGAAGAAATGAACCCAGCAGCAGATGCTCTCTCACCAGAAAACAAACTAATCTTCGCCACCGGCCCCCTAACCGGAACAATGGCCTCAACCGGCGGGCGCTATTCGGTCATCACCAAAGGCGCATTAACCGGCGCAATAGCCTGTTCCAACTCGGGCGGAAAGTTCGGTGCCGAGCTAAAGATGGCAGGCTACGACCTGGTGATCATAGAAGGCGAATCACCAAAACCAGTTTATCTATACATAGAAGATGACCACGCCGAGTTATGCGATGCCAGTCACCTATGGGGCAAAACAGTGTGGGAAACTGAGCCAACCCTAAAAAAACATTACAACGACCCCCAGATACGCATCGCCTCAATTGGCCAGGCCGGTGAAACCTTGTGTCGTTATGCCTGTGTAGTAAATGATTTACACCGTGCAGCGGGTCGTTCCGGTGTGGGTACGGTGATGGGTGCGAAGAAGCTGAAAGCTATTGCTGTGCGCGGCACTAAAGGTGTGCGTAGTGATAAGGAAATGAAGGTTTTCTTTAAAACAGTCAATGAAGTGAATGCACGGATGGATGACAAAGATGGTCTGTCGCGTGATGGTACCTTGGCGATGGTGGATGTAACCAATAGTTTTGGTTCGTTTCCGACACGAAATAATATTGATGTCCAGTTTGAGGGTGCGGGTGGCATCAATGTTGAAGCGATGCAGACGCCTAACGAGAATGGTCATACGAATCTGGTAACGAACGGTGCTTGTTTCGGTTGCACGATTGGCTGTGCGCGGATTTGTAAAATTGACCCGAAACATTTCTCGGTGAAAGATAAGCCGCAGTATCATGGAGCCTCCGGTGGTTTGGAGTATGAGACGGCTTATGCGCTGGGTGCGGCTTGTGGTGTGGATGATATTGATGCGGCTACTTATGCGGGCTTCCTATGTAATGAATACGGCATGGATCCGATTTCGCTGGGTGGCTCGATTGCGGCGGCGATGGAGCTTTATGAAACCGGTGTGATTGGTGTTGCTGAAACCGGCGGTATTGAGCTGAAATTTGGCTCGGCTGAAGCTTTATGTGAAATCAGTGAATTAGCAGGGAAGGGCGAGGGCTTTGGTCGTGATGTGGCGATGGGTTCTAAGTTGCTGACTGCGAAGTACGGCAAGCCGGATTTATCGATGTCGGTTAAGGGGCAGGAGTTTGCGGCTTATGACGGGCGTTCGATGCAGGGCATGGGTTTAGCCTATGCCACCAGTAATCGCGGTGCTTGTCATTTGCGGGCTGATCCTTATGGCTCGGATTTCAAAACCACGGAAATAGCCGGTAAAGCGGATATAGTCCGTAAGTCTCAGGATGAGATTGCCTTTATCGATTCCAGTGGGCTGTGTATTTTTCCCGGTGGCAGTGGCTGGACTATTCTGGATTATGTCGAGCTGATTAATTCGGCTTGTGAAGGTGAGTGGGACGAAGCTCATATGCGTCAAGTGGGTGAGCGGATCTGGAATATGGAGCGGCAGTTTAATTTACGGGCTGGCCTGACCATTGCGGATGATACGTTGCCTAAGCGTATCCTTGAGGAGCCGGCTAAGTCCGGTGTGGGTAAAGGTTTGGTGGCGCGTCTGGGTGAGATGTTACCGGAGTATTATGAATTGCGTGGCTGGGATGAGAGCGGTGTGCCTAAGACGGAGACTTTGCAGCGTTTGGGGCTTTCGTGAGAGTTCGATTGAAGATGTTTGGCGACCTGCGGCAGTATTTGCCAGCGGGGAGCCGGTTTAATCATATTGATCTTGAGTTGGCGGCGGGTGCCACCGTGTTGCAAGTAATGCAGAAAGTAACCTTGCCGGAAAGCAAAACCTGGTTGTTAATGCTGAATGGTGATTTGGTGCATGAGCCTGATTATGCACAGACGGCATTGAATGATGGTGATGATGTTGTTTTGTTCCCGCCGATTAAGGGCGGGTAGTTAAGACAGAGTAAGCCGGGGCTTACCAACTGATCTCCAGCCCGACCTCTTTACGTACCCGTCGGTAAATGTGCTGAACGGGTACATCCAGTTCGACCGATTCCAGTCTGAATGTCTCATCCGCACGGTACATTTCCATTTCCCACGAAGTCCTGCGCCGGAATAGACGAACTAAAGGTACATCCTGTGAAACGACTGCGTACTCCATTAAGGTAGGAATGCTGGCGTAGTTTGCGAATTTTTCCTGAAGGTCATGGCGTTCTGTGCTGTGGGAAAGGACTTCGATGATCAAAATTGGGTTGGTGCGTACATAAGGATTGTCTGTGTTTTCTCCACAAGCGGCCATAATGTCGGGGTAATAAGCGAAATTCTGCCCCTTGTTGTGAATGACTGTCTTCATGTCTGATTGCCAGACCCGGCATTCTTCTCTAAGGTTTGTCTCAATTAATGCATGGAACGAGCTGGCAATCGTGTTGTGCGTTTCACTGGCTCCGGCCATGGCGTATATCTGCCCGTTAACATATTCGCTACGAATGGTTACATCCCGCTCTCCGGTCAGGTATTCGTCAAATGGGAAGAAATCATATTTTTGTGCATTAGACATAACCGGTTCCTGATTGTTTATAGATCGCCATTTTGATTATACACTGAGAGCGTCATCGGGCAGAAATTTTTAGGGTGAGAGCAAAATGAATCAAATAAGCGCCACACAAAAAGACAATTTGTTCACACCCGTGCTGATAGCTGGCTGTGTCATCGTACTGGTGGGTTTTGCTATCCGTGCCTCATTCGGTCTATTCCAGATTCCGATTGCGCAGGAGTTCGGTTGGTTGCGGGCTGATTTTTCGTTTGCTATTGCTATTCAGAATCTATTTTGGGGGATAGGGCAGCCGCTGTTTGGTGCCTTCGCAGAAAAATACGGTGATAGAAAAGCTATTATTCTGGGGGCAGTCTGTTATGCCACCGGCTTGGTGTTGTCGTCTTATGCGATTACCCCTGGCCAGCATCAGTTATTGGAAATGTTAGTGGGCTTCGGTATTGCCGGAACTGGTTTCGGGGTGATTCTTGCTGTGGTCGGGCGGGCAGCATCCGACAAACATCGTTCACTGGCTTTAGGCATTGCGACGGCTGCGGGTTCGGCGGGGCAGGTTGTTGGGCCTTTATTTGCACAACATTTATTGGGGTTCATGCCTTGGCAGTCGGTGTTCATGGTGTTTGCTGCTCTGATCTTGCTGGTCTTGTTCGCGTTGCTTTTTATGCGTGTGCCGCCTCCGCCTAAAGTTGAAAAAGGCGAGAGTATGGGCAAGGTGGTGATGCAAGCGGTAAAAGATCCTACCTTTATCTTTATTTTCTGGGCTTCTTCTCTTGTGGTTATCAGTTGGCGTTTATTACGGCGCATTTTCCGGCTTTAATCACCGAAATGTGCGGGCCGGTGTCGGTGGGTAGTTTGGTGCAATCGGTGGGTATTACAACGACTTCAACGCTTGGCGCATTAGCCCATAGCACTGATTGGCGTGTCGAATATTGGCGGCACCATTCTGGCGGGGTGGTTCGGTAGCTTTTATTCGAGAAAGTATTTGCTGGTGGGTATCTATGCGATGCGCACCCTGGTGGCGGCGTTATTTATTATGAATCCGATCACGCCGGAAACCGTTATCGTATTTTCCATCGTGATGGGGGCATTGTGGTTGGCGACGGTGCCATTAACTGCCGGATTGATTGGTCAGATATACGGAATGCGTTACATGGGCACGCTCTATGGTTTGGTGTTTTTCTCGCATCAGTTAGGTAGCTTTATAGGTGTCTGGCTGGGTGGGGAGATGTATGATATTTATGGGAATTATACGCTGGTCTGGTGGGTAGGTATTGGTGTGGGTGCTTTCTCGGCGATTATTCATTTTCCGGTTAAAGAGCGGCCTTGGGCGGAACGTCAGCCATTGTTGGCGGGGTCTTGAAAAGAAAATTCACCTCATGTGGAGAGGTGTTGCAAAAGTTAGGGCAGACACATAGGTCTGCCCCTACGGGTAACATGTGTAGGGGCGAACCTGTGTGGTTCGCCCGGTTTTCACGACGCCCTCTCGAGGTGAGGGTTTGAGGTGAAGGTTGTTTTTTGGTTTTACCGTCGGGAAAACGAAATTAATCGCTCAACAATCGCCGCAATGGCGCACCATCTGCCGCTGAAGCTTGCTGATGCAGCAATCATCCAACTTTGCGGTACCAGGGCGATTTTGTTGCCAATTACCCGTCGCCAGATGATCCGAACTGGTCACTGCACCGCTCACCTTCAGGTGGTGTCCACAGAAAATCCGGATGGGCATTGTTATACATTCGCCGCCAATGATGCGGCCACTGCTGTCCAGCTCCAGATCATATAGATAATCAACTTTCTGGATGGCGTCATGTGTGGCGCTGTCCGGTGTATTTTGATTGGGGGTCGGTTTCCACCACATAAGCCCAAGCGCATGGATACGCCGACGATACTTGCGGTGCGGTTGCTGCGATACCGCCTGAACTTGTCGTTACTGAAACCACTGGCGGATACGGTCGCTTCGCTGAGTGATGTGGTTTGGATGTGATCGACCGGATTGAAATAGCGGTAATCGTAAGCATAAACCGGCTGATTCCAGACTTCATAATCATAAGTCGCATCCAATACCATGCTGCGCTTCGCTGCGCCAATCTGATTAACCACGGCCAGATGCCATGTGCCGGGGTTGGTATCAAAGCAGTTGCTTGAAATAATACGTCCGTTGCTATCCTGAGCCGGATCTTTGTCATTACAACGTCCCGCCGATAAAAACGGGTAGAGGTGCGGACCTTTGGCCCAGAGCAAAGAAGCCAGTGCTTTGATGTCTGAAGGGTAGAAGGTGATCGGTGTGCCGTTGGCGGCTTTAACGCTGATGGCGTTTTCCGGTCTGTCCAGCATGTAAGCCACTGGCGCCCAGCCATGACAAATACCCATCCAGGTTTCTACTGCTCCGCTGGCCTCGTAATAATATTTACCATCAGACCACATGCGCCGGGTCAGTGTGCCATTGGTGTCGCCGACCAGCGCATCGTATTTTTCTGCGGGAGACAGGGTGTCAATAGCCGTTGCATTGCCGCTATTGAAAATGTCGCGGGGGTGGTTGGCGCGAATGTAATCAAAGTTGGTTTTCCAGTCGCTGGATTCCGGGAAAGTCGGGTCGGCATAACGCTTACCTAAAGTGCCGGAATATAAAGCCCAGTAATCATCTGACCACGGTGACTCGTTAAGTGATGCGCTGCGTAATCCGGCATTATCAATGCTATTCAGGTTATTGTATTTAAAGTCATCAACCAAATTTTCTGCACGGTCATTGGCTCATAGGCAGAGCGATCCGGACTAATTTCCTCGCGCTGGTAAATCGTGTGACGCAGCGCATCACGTACGCCGATGTAATCTTTGTCTTCAATATTATCTTTTGAAAATAGCGTGACGCCCTGTGTCGGGTTGTCATCGGTATCCATTTTTTGCGGTTTTTTGTTCATGAATTCAGCAGAATCTTGCTGAAAGGCTTGTAGCGCCTGGCGGGTACTTTCTTCGTGGTTACTCATGTTTATATTACTCCTCGCGTGGGTAATTGTTTTGATGTCTATATGAATATAGATCTATCCACGATGAAGTGCCTGGTCGATTAATGTGAACTATGTCACTGGAAATGGTTGAATCCCTGAGGTTTATTGATAACTTGTCCATCAATCCCCAGCTCGCCAGGCCGATCATTAATCTCCCCGATAGCTGTAATCAATAAACCCGCTTTGTTAGCCACTACCTGTAATGCCTCAAGTCGTTCAGGGCGCGATGGTAAACAGTAATTCATAATCATCACCCCCATGTAGCGCATACTGCCGCCGCTGTTCCGGAGTCAGGCTCAACAACGCGGGGCTATAAGGCAGTCGTTTGCTATCAATCCGCGCACCCTTATCAGAGCGTTCCAACATGTGACTGAGATCTGCACTTAAACCATCAGAGATATCCATGCAGCTATGAGCCTGGCCGCGTAGTAATTTACCCAGTGCGATTTGCGGAGCAGGGCGGTTTAATTGTTGGGTGCAGTGCTGCTGATGCGCTTCCGTCAATGTTAAATGCTGTTGCACACAAGCCAGACCGGCTGCCGCATCACCCAAATAACCGGACACACAAATCAAATCACCGGTTTGTGCGCCACTACGCAATAAAGCCTGTCCGGTCGGCACCGTGCCAGCGACCTGAATAGTGATGCTTAATGCACCCCGTGTGGTATCGCCACCAATCAGATGAATAGAGTGTTCATTGGCTAATGCGCGCATGCCCCCACTGAACTGCTTCAGCCAGTCAGGATCATACTCCGGCAAGGTCAAGGCAAGAGTGAACCATGAAGGTGTAGCGCCCATCGCCGCTAAATCACTCAAATTCACCGCCAATGCTTTGTGGCCGATGTCGCTGGCGGGCGTATCAATCGGGAAGTGCCTGCCACTAATAGAGGTATCCACCGATATAACCAGATCCTTGTCGGATTCAGGTGCCAATATTGCCGCATCATCGCCCACACTGAGCTTGATATTGCTGTCGGCAGTGTCAGTATTCCAGGTAAAATAGTCGCGTATCAGATTAAATTCAGACATGTAAGGCAGCTTTTCCATTCATTATGGTATGTTTGATGTGCGGGCGAACTATCGACGTTCAGCACAAGGGATAGGTCGTCGTGACTCGTCTGTAGGACAAGTATGTCTGAGCGCCAGCGAGTTTACGCCGGACGAAAGACGAGTCACGACGGGCTATCCCGCTCTAAGCCAGAAGATGCATGTTTTGTATCTTGGGTAATTCTGGTTTTTACTTTTATAGCACAACGAGGTCGTAATGGGGCAGATCGCAGGCATCATGTTAGGCGGAGCAGTAGGCGCATTGCTACGCTTTCTCACCTCCAATATGGTTTACCAGTTATTCGGGCGCAATTTACCCTATGGCACGCTGGCCGTAAACGTAATCGGTTCCTTCCTGATTGGCGTATTGACAATGTATTTCATGCAGCGTGCGATGCTGGATACCCCGCTGGCCAAGGGTTTGGTCGTGGGCGTGCTAGGGGCATTTACCACCTTTTCGACCTTCTCTCTGGATACCTTTTACTTACTGGAGCAGGGGGCCTGGCTCAAGGGTGTACTGAATATCGTGCTGAATGTTTTGTTATGTCTGGTGGCCGTTTGGTTGGGCATGTTGGCGGCAAAGTCAATTTGAATGTGCTGAAAAGAAGATGCATCCGCTCTGAGTAGTTACGTGATGCATTCCTTTTGATAGTATATGGTCTCTTTAAATAATAAGTTAATGAACGGACAGAAACCATGCTTGACCCAAAGCGACTAAGAACCGAACTGGACGATGTGGCGCAGCAGCTGAAGCGTCGCAATTTTGAACTTGATGTAGACAGCATTCGTGCATTAGAAGAGCGCCGTAAGTCGGCACAAACCAGTACGCAGGTGTTACAAAACGAGCGTAATTCCCGTTCAAAAAATATCGGTCAGGCTAAAGCGAAAGGCGAAGATATTGCGCCGTTGCTGGCTGAGGTCGCTGATCTGGGTGATAAACTGAAGGCTGCTGAGCAGGAGCTGGGCGAAATTCAGGGGGCGCTGGAAGCCATTGCGATGGGTGTGCCGAATATTCTGGATGCCTCTGTGCCGGATGGTTTGAGCGAAGATGATAATATAGAAATTCGCCAATGGGGCGAGCCTGCTGCGTTTGATTTTGAGCCAAAAGATCACATTGAACTGGGTATCCCGAATGACTGGAT
This sequence comes from Caprella mutica, assembly GCA_947561585.1. Lineage (NCBI taxonomy): Eukaryota > Metazoa > Arthropoda > Malacostraca > Amphipoda > Caprellidae > Caprella > Caprella mutica. Next base: position 32,728 of record CANNZV010003280.1, read on the forward strand.
GGATTTCGAGGCGGCCAGCAAATTAACCGGTTCGCGCTTTGTTGTTCTGCGTGGTGCGATGGCGCGTATGCACCGGGCGTTGATTCAGTTTATGCTGGACATGCACACCGGGCAGCACGGTTACCGTGAAATGTACGTGCCTTATATGGTGAATGAGGAAAGCTTGCGTGGAACCGGTCAGTTGCCGAAGTTTGAAGAGGACTTGTTTAAACTGAATAACGAGCGGGGTTATTACCTGATCCCTACCTCTGAAGTGCCGTTGACTAATCTGGTGCGTGATGAAATCGTTGCTGAGGCTGATTTGCCGTTGCGCTTTACCAGCCATACTCCCTGTTTCCGCTCCGAAGCAGGCTCACACGGCAAAGATACCCGTGGCTTAATTCGTCAGCACCAGTTTGAGAAAGTTGAAATGGTGCAAATTGTAAAGCCGGAAGATTCCTGGGATACACTGGAAGCCATGACCGGGCATGCGGAAACTATCCTGCAAAAACTCGGTCTGCCTTATCGGGTGCTGGCTTTGTGTGCGGGTGATACGGGTTTCTCTGCGGCAAAAACCTACGATCTCGAAGTCTGGTTGCCGGGGCAGCAGAAGTACCGTGAGATTTCTTCCTGCTCAAATACACTGGACTTCCAGGCGCGTAGAATGCTGGCGCGTTATCGCAACGCTGAAACCGGTAAGACTGAGTTGCTGCATACCTTAAATGGCTCCGGTGTAGCGATTGGTCGTGCTTTACTGGCCGTTGTCGAAAACTATCAGCAAGCGGATGGTCGTATTCAGATTCCTGACGTGTTGCGTCCTTATATGGGCGGGGCTGAGTATCTGGTCGAATAATTTCACCGGATTATCGTGGGCTTAGTCTTATTGGCGGATTAAGCTTGCAGTCTAAAGGTGCGGTCGGTAAGCTGCGCCTTTTTAATTAATAGACATGTGATCCTTCGTATAGATCACCACTGGAGTAAAAATAATGCCTTCAATTACACTGCCTGATGGGAGCCAGCGCTCCTTTGATGTCCCTGTTTCTGTTTATGATGTGGCTGCTGATATTGGTGCGGGCCTTGCGAAAGCGACGCTGGCCGGTAAAGTTGACGGCCAAATGGTTGATGCCAGCTTTATTATCGAAAATGATGCGACTTTGAGTATCATCACCAATAAGTCTGAAGAAGCACTCGAATTATTACGTCATGATGCTGCTCATGTCATGGCTCAAGCTGTACAGGAACTCTATCCCGGTACGCAGGTGACTATTGGTCCGGCGATCGAGAATGGGTTTTATTATGATTTCGCTCGTGAAACACCGTTTTCTGATACTGAACTGGAAGCCATTGAACAGCGTATGAAGGAAATCGTTAAGCGCGATTTGCTGATTCAGCGTGAAGTGATGACCCGTGACGAGGCGATAAAAGTATTCACTGGTATTGGTGAAACTTATAAAGTCGAAATCATTAAAGATATTATCCCTGAAGATGAAGAAGTCAGTATTTACCGCCAGGGTGAGTGGTTTGATGTGTGCCGTGGGCCGCACTTACCTTCGACTGGTAAGTTGGGTGATGGTTTCAAGTTGATGAAGGTGGCCGGTGCATACTGGCGCGGTGATTCAAACAATGAAATGTTGCAGCGTATCTATGGTACGGCCTGGCCTAATAAGAAAGAACTCAAAAAATACCTGCACCTTCTGGAAGAAGCAGAAAAGCGCGATCATCGCAAAATTGGTCGTCAACTGGATCTGTTTCATATACAGGAAGAAGCACCGGGACAGGTTTTCTGGCACGATAAAGGCTGGACGATTTATCAGGCCATTCAGTCGTATATGCGTGAGAAACAGCGCTTACGCGACTATAAGGAAATTAATACGCCTGAGCTGGTTGATTTTTCACTGTGGGAACGCTCCGGACATGCGGCCAAATACAGTGAAGACATGTTCTCTCTGGAATCAGATGAGCGGCAGTTTGCTTTAAAACCGATGAATTGTCCCTGTCATGTGCAGGTGTTTAATCAGGGCTTGAAGAGTTACCGTGATTTACCGTTGCGTCTGGCTGAATTTGGCTCTTGTCACCGTAATGAAATGTCAGGTGCTCTGCATGGTTTGATGCGTGTGCGTGGTTTTGTTCAGGATGACGGGCATATTTTCTGTACAGAAGACCAGATTCAGTCCGAAGTAGTCGACTTTATTGATTTTCTGCATGAGGTATATGCTGATTTTGGCTTTACTGATGTGATTTATAAGCTATCAACTCGACCTGAAAACCGTGTGGGTAGTGATGAAGTCTGGGATAAAGCTGAAAAAGCGCTGGCTGATTCGTTAGATCTAAAGGGGCTGGATTGGGAAGAGCAACCTGGTGAGGGTGCTTTTTATGGCCCTAAAATTGAATTTACCCTGAAAGACTGTATTGGCCGTGAGTGGCAATTAGGTACTGTTCAGGTCGATTTCTCTATGCCGGAACGTTTGGATGCGAGCTATGTAGCGGAAGATAATTCGCGTAAGATACCGGTTATGCTGCACCGGGCAATCCTTGGCTCATTTGAGCGCTTTATTGGAATCCTGATTGAACATTTCGAAGGAAAGTTCCCGCTCTGGTTATCTCCGGTACAGGCTGTGGTGATGAATATCACCGATAAACAAGCTGATTTTGCCAAAACTGTTGAAAAACAGCTGCGTGGAGTCGGTATTCGTGCCAATGCGGACTTGAGAAATGAGAAGATTGGCTTTAAAATCCGTGAACACACTATGCAAAGAGCCCCATACCTTTTAGTGGTCGGGGATCGTGAAGTAGAAACAAATTCGGTTGCCGTGCGCACGCGCTCCGGTCAGGATCTTGGTGTAATGCCACTTGCTGAGCTTCAGCAGAAACTGACTAATGAGATTGCGAGTCGCGGTTCTTTTGGTTTGGAGGAATAAACTCATCGCCCAGGAAAAAGAACATCGCATGAACGGAGATATTCGTATACCGAATATCCGCCTAATTGATGCTGATGGAGAAAATAAAGGTGTCGTCGTAACTGCTGACGCTCAGCGTGAAGCTGACGAGTTAGGACTTGATCTGGTTGAAATCGTGCCTAACGGCAGTCCACCTGTATGTCGCATCATGGATTACGGAAAATTCCGTTTCGATGAAAGCAAAAAAGCTTCTGAAGCACGCAAGAAACAGAAGCAGGTACAGGTTAAGGAAATCAAGTTTCGTCCGGGAACGGATGAAGGTGATTACAACATTAAAATCAGGAAGCTGACAGAGTTTCTTGAGGACGGCGACAAAACAAAGATTACGGTTCGTTTTCGTGGCCGGGAAATGGCGCATAAGGAGCTGGGAACGCAGTTGCTCAGACGTGTTCAGAATGAACTCGATGAGTTAGCTGTTGTTGAACAGTTTCCTAAGCAGGAAGGTCGCCAAATGGTTATGGTCATGGCACCAAAGAAGAAGTGACGGGACATTCTATATCCTGTAGGCTTGCCATCTGATTCGGTGGTAGCCCGATTTTGCCCGGATAATGGGTGAAATTAAGGAATATATCGAATTGTTTTCCATCCTGTTAAGGCAAGGCACTCTTGCAGGATGTGTTTTTTAATCCTTGAATATTAAAGGAGATCAAAGATGCCTAAGATGAAGACCAATCGCGGGGCGGCTAAACGCTTCCGCAAGACGGCTAATGGTACGTTTAAGCGTAAACAATCCCATTTACGTCATATCCTCACTAAAAAGAGCACCAAGCGTAAGCGTCATCTACGCGTGGATGAAAACCGTGTGCATAAGGTCGATACCCCTATGGTTCGCCGCATGTTACCGTACGCTTAAGAGAGGATTTGACAGAAAATGGCAAGAGTTAAACGTGGTGTACAGGCACATGCCCGTCACAAGAAAATACTGAAGAAAGCAAAAGGTTATTATGGCGCACGTAGTCGCGTCTACCGTGTTGCACATCAGGCGGTTATTAAGGCAGGTCAATATGCATATCGTGACCGTCGCCAGAGGAAACGTCAGTTCCGTGCATTATGGATTGCACGTATCAATGCGGCATCACGCCAGTTTGATATGTCATATAGCCGTTTCATGAATGGCCTGAAGAAGGCAGAAATTGCGGTTGACCGTAAGATTCTGGCTGATTTAGCTGTGCATGACATTGCTGCTTTTGGACAGCTTGCTGATAAAGCAAAAGCTGCCCTGGCATAGTCATTAATCTCGGGCAAATGATCTGTTTTCAGATTATCACCTGAGATTACTGGTGAAATATAAAAAGCGGGGATAGGTTTTTGCCTACCCCGCTTTTTGTTTGTTAAAAACATACCAAGGAATTTATTGTGCAAAGTTTGCTGGAACTGATGGGTGATGCCCACGAGCAAATTTCACAGGCTGCAAGTCTGGCCGGTTTGGATCAGGTGCGGGTGCAGTATCTGGGGAAAACAGGTTTATTGACTAGTCAACTCAAGCAGCTGGGGCAATTGCCACCTGATGAGCGTAAAACTGCCGGGCAGGAAATTAACCGTGCGAAGCAATCATTGCTTCAGGCGATTGAATCCCGCAAGGAAGCTTTGCAGGCTGAAGTACTGAATGAGCGATTGAAAGCTGAGGCGGTTGATATTTCTCTGCCGGGTCGTCGTATGGATACCGGTGGCTTACACCCCATTACTCAGACCATCCAGCGCATTCAGGAAATTTTTGCACAACTGGGCTTTGCGGTGGCAGAAGGCCCGGAAATCGAAGATGATTTCCATAATTTCACTGCCCTGAATATTCCGGAGCATCATCCGGCGCGTGCTATGCACGATACATTTTATATGAATCCGGAAGGACTTAACGACGACAAGCTCGTGTTGCGCACCCATACTTCGTCAGTACAGGTTCGTCACATGGAAAATAATGAGCCGCCGATTCGTATTATCGCACCGGGCAGAGTCTATCGTTGTGATTCTGATCTGACGCACAGTCCAATGTTTCATCAGGTAGAAGGTTTGATGGTGGATAAGGATGTAACCTTTGCTGACCTGAAGGGCATTCTGGCAGCATTTTACCGGGCGTTTTTTGAAGTTGATGAGCTGGAAACCCGTTTCCGTACCAGCTTCTTTCCATTCACTGAGCCATCCGCTGAAACCGATATCACCTGTGTACATTGTGCGGGAAAAGGCTGTCGTGTTTGCTCCCATACTGGCTGGTTGGAAGTCATGGGTTGCGGCATGGTGCATCCGAATGTATTGGCGCATGTCGGCATCGATAGCGAGAAATACACCGGTTTTGCCTTTGGGTTTGGCGTCGAGCGTTTAGCGATGATGCGCTATAAGATCAACGATTTGCGTGTTCTTTTTGAAAACGACTCACGTTTTCTTAAGCAATTCCATTAAGCGGGGCAGAAACTATGTATATCAGCGAACAATGGTTGCGCAAGTGGGTCAATCCTGAATTAAGCTTTGAGCAAATTGGCGAACGCCTGACGGTGACCGGTTGCGAGGTTGAAGCACTGGAGGCGGTGGCTTCTGATTTTAACGGGGTGATCGTTGGCGAGATTACTGCCATTGAAAAACACCCTGATGCTGACAAACTGAATGTTTGCACAGTAGATAACGGCAGCGGTGAACCCGTACAAATTGTCTGTGGTGCCGGCAATGTACGTGTCGGTTTGAAAGCGCCATTGGCTACCATCGGTGCAGTATTACCGATGCCGGAAGGTAAGCCACTAAAAATTAAAAAAGGTAAGCTGCGTGGCATTGAGTCATTCGGCATGCTGTGTGCGGGAACTGAGTTGGGCATGGGCGAAAAGTCCGAAGGTTTGATGGAGTTGCCTGAAGATGCACCCGTAGGCACTGATTTAAGGGAGTATCTGAGTCTGAATGATCAGGTGCTTGAGCTGAGTATTACGCCTAATCGCGGTGATTGTCTGGGTGTGGCCGGGATTGCCCGGGAAGTCGGTGTATTAACCGGCACCAGCGTTAATGTACCTGAAATTCCTGAATGTGCTGTGCAGCATGATGAGGCACGTGAAATTACGCTGCCAGCCAACGATGTTTGCCCTCATTATGTGGGGCGGGTGGTACGTAATGTCAATCCGAAGGCGCCGACACCATTCTGGATGCAAGAAGCATTGCGCCGTCATGGTCTGCGTAGTTTGTCTGCGGTGGTCGATGTCACCAACTACGTCATGCTGGAAATTGGCAAGCCAATCCACGCCTTTGATTTGGATACCTTAGAAGGTGGTATTCAGGTTCGTTATGCTGAAGCAGGCGAATCACTGGAATTGCTGGATGGCCAGACGATTAAGCTGGAAAGCGATGCAACCGTGATTGCGGATGATAATAAAGCGGTCGCACTGGCGGGTATTATGGGGGGGGCAGTGACTGCGGTGACTGACGATACCCGGAATGTATTCATAGAAAGCGCACATTTCCGCCCATTGCCAATGGCGGGGCAGGCACGTAAATATGGTCTGCAGACTGACGCTTCCTATCGTTTTGAGCGTGGTGTGGCAACGGATCTGACTGTTTCTGCGGTTGAGCGTGCGACCCGGTTGATTATCGATATTTGTGGTGGTGAAGCCGGGCCGGTGGTTGATCAGTGTGTTGATAGTGCGCTGTTTGACCGGACTGAAATTAACTTGCGTCGTGCACGTATCTCTCGTCTTTTAGGTGTTGAGATTACTGATGAAACAGTGGTTGATATTCTGGAGCGTTTGGGTTGTGGTGTTGCTGCGACGGCTGATGGTTGGTCGGTGCAGGCACCGTTAAGCCGCTTTGACCTGAGTATTGAAGAAGACCTTATCGAAGAGTTGGCGCGTGTTTATGGTTATGATGCGATTCCTGAGGTGCTGCGTGCGTTAGCGCCTGTGGTTACAGTAACAGGTGAGAAGCAGAATCGTATTGAAACATTGCGCAGACCATTGATTGAAAGTGGTTATCAGGAAGTCATTAGTTATAGCTTTGTGGAGCCGGAACTGGAATTGACCTTAGATCCTGCAAGCACCGAGATTCTTTTGGCTAATCCTATTTCCGCTGATTTGAGCCGGATGCGTACGACATTATGGTCGGGGTTGCTGCCTGTTGTTAAGCATAATCTGAATCGTCAACAAAATCGGGTGCGTATTTTTGAGGTGGGGCCTGCTTTTGATAAAAAAGAGGGCGAAATCACGCAAACTAAACGCATTGCGGGCGCTATTACCGGTATGTTGTACCCTGAACAATGGGATGCGCCAAAACGCAAAGTTGATTTTTACGATGTGAAAGGTGATGTTGAGTCTATTTTGGCTCAGGCTTCATCACAGTCTTTCAACTTTTCACCAGTAGCTCATCCTGCTTTACACCCCGGACAAAGTGCGCAGATTACAAGTGATGACCGTGTGGTTGGTTGGGTGGGTGCATTGCATCCACGCATTGAGGCTAAATTAGGCTTAGACCAATCTGTGTATTTGTTTGAGCTGGATGTTGATGTTCTGTCGGAGCGGACATTGTCCGAATACAAGGCCGTTGCTAAATTTCCTAGCATTCGCCGTGATCTGGCTTTGGTGGTCGATAAGTCGGTTTTGGCCAGTGCACTGGATGATGCTATTCGCAGTGTTGCACCGGAAGAGTTGATTCATTGGAATATCTTCGATGTATACACAGGCGCAGGTGTGGAAGAACATCAAAAAAGTGTTGCACTAAGCTTGATTTTACAAGACTTTTCCCGCACCCTTGACGATCAAAAAGTCAATCAGATCGTGGAAACGGTAGTGGCCTCATTGAATGATAATACAGGTGCTATTTTGCGATGAAGGAGAAAGAAAATATGGTGACTTTGACCAAAGCGGACATGGTCGAACATCTTTATGAAGAGCTCGGATTAAATAAACGTGAAGCCAAGGATTTGGTTGAGATGTTCTTTGAAGAGGTTCGGGATTCTTTAGGAAAGGGCGAGAACGTAAAGTTATCCGGATTCGGTAATTTTATGTTGCGCGATAAGGCCCAGCGCCCTGGGCGTAACCCCAAGACAGGGGAAGAAATTCCGGTGGAGGCGCGCCGTGTGGTGACTTTCCGACCAGGACAGAAGTTAAAGCAACGAGTGGAAATATATGCCGGAAGCACTGATTCCTAATAGCGAATTGCCTGCGATTCCTTCCAAACGGTATTTTACCATTGGTGAGGTGAGCGAGCTTTGTTGCGTGAAATCACACGTATTACGTTATTGGGAACAAGAATTTCCTTCACTTAAGCCGATGAAGCGGCGAGGTAATCGTCGTTACTATCAGCTTGAAGATGTAGTACTCATTCGTCAGATTCGTGGCCTTTTGTACGAACAGGAGTACACAATCAGTGGCGCACGCCAGCAAATTATGGGTGGTGTTGCTGTGTCTGAAGAAGGGGAACCTGCTGCATCAGCAGTAGGAGATAGTGTGATGAAACAATTGATTACTGATCTGGAACAGACGCTGAAATTGTTGCGGAGTTAATCTTTATATTGAGTTCAGAAGGTGCATAAGGTAATCTTGCAGCTTCTTCGGTCGGGGCGTAGCGCAGCCTGGTAGCGCACCACAATGGGGTTGTGGGGGTCGAGTGTTCGAATCACTTCGCCCCGACCAATTAATACATGACAGGTTGCCTTTTGGCAGCCTGTTTTCGTTTCTGGGTAAGGGTTTCACCAACAAGAGAGTCAGACATGAAAGCTATTGGTTATTTACAGTCACTCCCCATCGATCAGCAAGATGCATTGATGGATATTGAGTTACCGGTACCTGAAGCTAGCGGTCGTGACCTGCTGGTGAAAGTGCAGGCTATTTCGGTCAATCCGGTGGATACAAAAATCCGCATGAGAGCTGCTGGCGAAAATGGCCAGCACAAAATCCTTGGTTGGGATGCCGTGGGTGAAGTGATGGCGGTGGGTGATCAAATCGAACTGTTTAAAGTGGGTGACCAAGTGTGGTATGCCGGTGATATTACGCGTTCAGGTTCCAACGCAGAATATCAGTTGGTGGATGAGCGTATTGTTGGTATGAAACCGCAGTCTTTGTCTGATGTTGAAGCCGCCGCTTTGCCATTGACGACGATTACCGCCTGGGAATTGCTATTTGATCGCTTGGGTTTCACGCCTTTGTTACCAGATGATTTAGCACCGGAAAGTCAGGTCAGTCACTCAGATGATGCGCGTATCTTGATTATGGGAGCAGCGGGCGGTGTAGGTTCTATTCTCACTCAGCTGGCCAAACAACTAACCAATGCCACCGTGATCGGGACAGCATCACGTCCGGAAAGTCAGGACTGGGTCAAAGAGTTAGGTGCAGATCATGTGATTAATCACCATCAGCCTTTGCTGGCACAGCTGAATGCGCTGGGTATTAATGACGTGACGCATGTTATCAGTTTGACACATACCGATCAGCATTATGAGCAGTTAGTAGAAGCACTGGCTCCACAGGGTAAGCTGGCGTTGATTGATGATCCGGCAGAACCGTTGGACATTATGAAACTCAAACTGAAATCCCTGTCATTGCATTGGGAGTTGATGTTTACGCGTTCTATGTTCGGCACCAGCGATATGCAGAAGCAGCATGATTTATTATCCGTTGTGTCCGCGCTGATCGATAAAGGGCTGTTGAAAACAACCCTGGGCGAGCATTACGGCACGATTAATGCTGAAAACCTGAAAAGGGCACACGCACATATTGAAACTCATCAGGCGGTAGGTAAGGTGGTGTTGGAAGGGTTTGCTGTTTAAATCGGAGAGAGTCTTACAGAAGTGGTATCTCAAGCTTTATGAGCCACCGATACCGAAGTGGGGCCGGTGACTCGGGAGGGCTATCAGCTTTGATGCGATTGATTGATGCGAAAGATCCGAGCTGGAAATTGTCATGAAACAAGCACTAATCCACGTCGCCTTAGTCGTTAATGATTACGATGAGGCCATCGATTTTTACGTCAATAAACTGAAATTTGAGTTGCTGGAAGACAGCTATCAACCCGAACAGGACAAACGCTGGGTCGTTGTCTCTCCACCTGGTTCTCAGGGCATGACCTTATTGTTGGCTAAAGCCTCGAAACCAGAGCAAATAGACTTCATTGGTAATCAGGCCGGTGGGCGGGTTTTTCTGTTTCTTAGCACAGATGATTTTTGGCGCGATTACCATCGAATGCTGGAACAGGGCATCAAGTTTATCCGCGAACCAAAAGAACAGGATTACGGCACAGTGGCGGTATTCGAGGACCTTTACGGGAATCGTTGGGATTTACTCGAATTGAACCCTGATCACCCAATGGCGGGAAGAGCGTTATGAGTATTGAACTCTGGATCGGCTTTGTTATCGCATCTTCGGTGTTACTGGTTATTCCGGGGCCTACCTTAGGGCAAGCATTCCTGATGTTTGCTGATTAATGATGCTGTGCTGGCACAAACTGCTAATCAGCGTAGTGCGATCTGGCGGGTACGTGAGAATTTCCGGAGGGTGGTTTTGCGGCTGAGTATGTTGCTGGTTCGTGGTTTGTAGCTCATCGCTGGCGGCCTTGCGCACCCATAAAACACCATGCCAAAATCCGACTGATTTTTTGTCCTTGTCGCATTTCCATCACCTGAATATCCTTTGCGCCCAATTTTCTTAATAAGATTTTCAGGGGGCGGATATTGTCGCTTTTGGAGACTAAGCTGGTAAACCAGCAGACCTGTTCAGCAAACTGTGCGCTTTCTTTGGCCATTTGTTTAATAAACGCAATTTCGCCACCTTCACAATATAATTCCGCCATTTGCCCGCCAAAGTTTAGCGAGCCTTTTTGTTGGCTTCGTGACGCTAGTTTGGCTTTGGGTTTTTTCTTGCTGAGGTTGTTTGTTTTACGTTGATTGCTCGCCATTGCTTCTGCCAGAGATGCGTGGAAAGGTGGGTTGCACAGGGTGATATCAAAGTGGTCTTCGGGGGTGATAATGCCGTGGAAAATTGCTTTTTTGTCGTGTTGTTGGCGTAGATGAATATGGTTTTTCAGGTTGGCATTTGATTGTGCAATGACACGCGCAGTTTTCACTGACACAGGGTCAATATCAGTGCCTGTAAATTGCCAGCCGTAACTTTGGCTGCCAATAATAGGGTAGATACAATTTGCGCCTGTGCCGATGTCTAAGGCTTTAATGGACTGGCCGGTTGGGATTTTATGTTGGTGGTCGCGGGCTAAAAGATCCGCAAGGTTGTGGATATAGTCTGCACGTCCTGGAATCGGCGGGCAGAGGTAGCCTTCCGGAATCTGCCAATTTTTCACCCCATAGAAATGGGCTAACAAGGCTTTATTCAGGCACATCACCGCTTTGGGGTCACTGAAGTTAATGGTGTTATCGCCAGTGGGATTGGCTTTGATGAATGTGTTTAAATCCGGACAGGCTTTAACTAATGCGCCGAAATCATACCGGCCCTGATGTGGGTTACGGGGGTGCAGCAACGGGCTTTTGGTTTCAGATACTCTGGGTTGCTGGGGCATATGCTGTTTTTGCGCTGTATTTAAGTGGGAAGAGTGGCAGAATAGCTGTTTTTGCCTGATTGCAGCAAATAATAAAAGACTGGGCAGCCGTGGTGATTCTTACCGCCAATGCACAGGGTTTGGTGTTGCACATACCGGTCAGTGTAAGTATGGAAGTGTTGCTGGTGCTAATACCCCAAACCGAGCATCCGGCCCGGTTATGATCGAAATTCGTGTTTTTTCTAAGGAGTGATTATGTCAGCATCTTATCGTTTTAGTCATGCTATTACGCGCAAGCCTGCGCCCAGTGTGGTGGGTGGCTTACGTGCCGTGGATAACGGTACCCCCGATTTTGAACAAATGCTGAAAGATCATCAGCACTATATCGCTACCCTGCGTGAGGCAGGTGCTGAGGTGATGGAATTACCCGCGCTGGATGATTTTCCGGATGCCTTGTTTGTGGAAGACGCTGCGTTGTGTTTGTCACAGGGCGCTATCCTGATGAAGCCGGGTGCGCCTAGCCGTAGTGGTGAGGTGGCGCACATGGAAGCTGCTGTGAAGTCACTTTATACGGATGTTCGCCGGATTTCAGGTGATGGCTTTATTGAAGGAGGCGATATATTGGTAACGGGCCGGGAGATTCTGGTCGGACGTTCGGAACGTACCGATGAAGCGGGTGTTGCTGAGCTACGGTCATTGGTGAAAGATTGGGGTTATACCGTGCGGGAGGTGGTGACACCGGAAGGCGTGTTGCATTTTAAAACGGATTGTTCACTGCTAAATGCGGATACGATTTTGTCGACCAAACGGCTCGCGGCATCGGGGTGTTTTGAGGGTTATAATATTCTCTATACCGCTGAGGGTGAAGAAGCGGCGGCGAATACTATCCGGTTTAATGATATTGTGGTTATGCCTGCTGGCTTTCCTGAAACAGCAATCACTTTGCGCGATGCCGGATTTGAGGTGCGTGAAATCAATAATACGGAATGCGCCAAAATTGATGGTGGCATGTCCTGTTTGTCTTTGCGGTTGCCGCTTTAGTCAGCCAAGCAATGATAGAGGTGAGTAAAATGGAATCAGTCATGCACAGTGAGGTGGATTTTAACCAGAATGGTAAACAGTGCGGTTATATCCGGCTGCCACATTCTGTTCACCGCTCGGCGTATGGTTGGATTCCGGTGCCGGTGGCCAGCATTAAAAAGGGTGCGGGGCCAAAGGTAGTGTTGAGTGCGGGCACGCACGGTGATGAGTATGAAGGGCAGATCATTCTTAATCAGTTGATCCGTGACTTGGAACCGGAACAGATTTCCGGTCAGATTATTATACTGCCAATGGCAAACTTTCCGGCGGCGCAGGCCGGATTGAGAACATCGCCGCTGGATGACCTTAATTTAAACCGTATTTTCCCGGGTAATGCGCACGGTACACCAACAGAAATGATCGCCCATTACATGGAAACGGTGATTATGAATCAGGCAGATTATTACATCGATATTCATTCCGGCGGCAGCTCGCTGGAGTATTTGCCGGTGGCTTTGTACAGCGAATCAGAGTGGCCGGATACCGAAAAACAGTGGGTGCTGAATAGTTTGGGGCTGCCTTATGCGCTGGGTTTTGGTAAAGAGCCGGTGGGTTGGTATACCTCATCCGCTGCCCAGCGCAATGGTGCACGTGCGGTGTTAGTTGAGCTGGGAGGTAATGGCCAGGTGAATAGTGAGTATGTGGCCATGTTTCGGGAATCACTGCGGCGCATGTTGTTTGCGGTGGGTTGTCTGAAGGAAAAAGTGCCAGCCTCTGCGGTGGAAACGCGTTATGTGACGTCTTCGCATGAGCTGAAGGTTTATGCTTATTCTGATGGCTTATTTGAGCCGTTGGTACAGCTGGGTGATGAGGTGTCTATGGGTGATTTGGTGGCGTATTTACATGATCCGTCCACACCGGGCAGTGATCCGGAAGCGGTGTTGGCTGTCGCTGATGGTATGGTGATTTGTTATCGGGTGCTGGCGCAGGTGCGGCGGGGGGATTGTTTGTTTGAGTTGGTGGCATGATGTTCAGACCGACTAATACCTGCCGTCTAATTATTATTGTTCTGCTGTGTTTTTTGCCATTGATGGCTCAGGCTGAACTCCGGTTGCCTGCGCTGATTAGTGACAACATGGTGTTGCAGCAACATAGCCGAGCTAGGCTTTGGGGGTGGGCTGAGCCTGCATCAACCGTCACAGCCCACATCGCCAACCGTGAAAGCAGGGCGTTTACTGATGCACAAGGTCATTGGGAAATCCATCTGCCGCATTTGCCTGTGGGTAATCATGCACTCCGGATTGAGGAGCAGTTAAAGGGCGAAGTTGTGTCGGGTGTGTCGATAAACGATGTGGCTGTTGGTGAGGTTTGGCTGGCATCCGGCCAATCCAATATGGAATGGCCTGTGGGCAAGTCGTCCGGTGCTGAGTTAGTACCGGATTTGCTTAAAGACACCGATCTGCGTTTCTTTGTGGTGAGTCATCAAACCGCCTTAACCCCACAATCCGATGTTAATGGTTACTGGGTGAAGGTGACTGCTGATAATGCGCTGGCACTTTCTGGTGTTGGCTTCTATTTTGCTGAGCAGCTGCACCGTAAAAAGGGTGTGCCTGTTGGTATTATCCAAGCGGCGTGGGGAAGCACCAAGGCTGAAGCATGGACTGGCCTTGAGTCGATGCAGAATGAGCCGGCATTGCAGTCGGTGATGGATGAAATACAACGTCAGGCGGATCTGCCGGATGTTGAAAAGCAGGCGCATGAGCAGAAGCAGTTGGCGTGGGAAGCGACCAGTTATTTGCAGGACGCTGGTATGAGTGCAGAGACACTGGCATTTAGCACAGTGGGGTTTGATGATAGTGGTTGGGAGTCTGTTGATTTACCTGCTTTGTTCAGTGATCTGGGTTTTTTTGGGGATGGTGCTATCTGGTTCCGGCGTGGTTTTACGTTGTCTGAAGCCGCTTCAATACAACAGGATACCGTTCTACATCTGGGCATGGTTGATGATTTTGATCGTGTTTTTCTGAATGGCAAAGAGATTGGCCAAACTGATCGAAACACTGCACATCATTGGCTGCAGCCACGTCGTTATAAAGTTGATGCGGATTTACTGAAGCCAGGGCAAAACACCATAGCCATTCGGGTGTTTGATCAATACGGTGATGGTGGGTTCACCGGTCGTCCACAGGACCTGTTTCTGAAAACTGGTCAGCAGAAATGGCCGCTTTCCGGCGAATGGAAATATACGGTCAGTGTTGATAAACCGGCGATGCAGGCGGATTGGTCGTCTGTTCCCGCGCCGTTGTATGGCCTGAAGAATCGCAATACGCCCGCCGTCCTATACAACGCTATGATAGTGCCACTCAGTAACTACACGCTGCAGGGTGTTATCTGGTATCAGGGTGAGTCGGATGCCAGGCAGCCTGAGCGTTATCGGGTTTTGTTCCCCGCTCTGATTCGCCAATGGCGGCAGGCATGGCAGCAGAACTTGCCATTTTTATGGGTGCAGTTGGCGAATTTTAATGTGCCCAATGATAATAGTCAGCAAAGCTGGGCAGCCATGCGTGCGATTCAGGCTGATACGGAGAAAACTGTGTCCGGAACCGGCATGGTGACTGCGGCTGATGTCGGGGAGGCGGATAGTGTGCATCCAGTCAATAAACAGGTGGTGGGGCAACGGTTGGCGAATTTGGCGCTGGGTGCTGTTTATGGTGAGGATGTGGCTTGGCGAAGTCCTGAGTGTACTAATGCTCAGTTTGCGGATGATGGTTCTACGCTGATTTTGCACTGTGATTATGCTGAGGGTCTTTATAGCAAGGGTGCTATCGATGGGTTTGAAGTGGCCGGAGCGGATGGGCAGTTTTGGATGGCGGCGGCTGTTATTGACGGTGAGACCTTGCGTATTGATATGAATGGCGTGAACAAGCCAGGGGTGCTTCGGTATGGCTGGCGTAATAATCCGGTGCTTAGTATTTATAATGCTGATGAGTTGCCATTGATACCATTTGTGCTTGATGTGTCTGGAAATTAAGCTCGACGAGCCTAATTACTCCCCATACTGGCAGCAACCTGCACAAACTGATACCTTAACGCCCTTGTTACGGATTGCCCGGATTTGAGTTATGGAACCAAGAAAAATTCTCGTCACCAGTGCTTTGCCTTATGCCAATGGCCCTTTGCACCTCGGACACCTGTTGGAGCACATCCAGACTGATATCTGGGCGCGTTTTCAGCGCTTACGGGGAAATACCTGCTATTTGATTTGTGCGGACGATGCGCACGGTACGCCGATTATGTTACGCGCTCAGCAGGAGGGTATTACACCTGAAGCGCTGATTGCGGATATGTGGAAGCGCCACAAGCAGGATTTTGATGGTTTTAACATCAGCTTTGATAACTACTACTCCACGCATTCCGATGAAAACCGCCACTACGCGGAGTACATTTATAAGGCTGTGCGTGATGCCGGACATATTAACCGCCGGGTGATCAAGCAAGCCTATGACGATGAAGCGAAAATGTTCCTGCCGGATCGCTTTATTAAAGGTGAGTGCCCCAAGTGCGGCGCAGCTGATCAATACGGTGATAACTGTGAGAATTGTGGTGCTACTTACTCGCCGGTTGACCTGAAAAATGCGGTATCCGCGCTTTCGGGTTCGACACCTGTTGAGAAGGAAAGTGAGCATTATTTCTTTAAGCTGGGTGACTTTGAAGAATTTCTGTTGGAATTCCTGAAAAGTGGCGCAGTGCAAAAAGAAATCGTCAATAAACAAATGGAATGGTTCGAGTCAGACAAAGGCCTGGTCGATTGGGATGTGTCGCGTGATGCGCCTTACTGGGGCTTTAAAATTCCGGACACTGAAGATAAATATTTCTATGTGTGGCTGGATGCACCGGTGGGTTATTTGGCCAGCTTTCGCAATTTTTGTGATCGCGAAGGCGTAGATTTTGATGAATTCCTGAAAGTCGATTCAACCACAGAGATGTATCATTTCATCGGCAAGGACATCGCTTATTTCCATACGCTATTCTGGCCTGCCTTATTGAAAGGTGCTGGTTTCAGATTGCCTACCGGCGTGAATTGTCATGGCTTTTTGTCAGTCAACGGCGCGAAGATGTCGAAGTCGCGGGGTACGTTTATTCAGGCAGAAAGTTATCTGAAACACCTGAACCCGGAATGGTTGCGCTATTACTTTGCTGGCAAGCTGAGTGATGGTGTGAGTGATATTGATCTGAACCTGGAAGATTTTATCCAGCGGGTGAATAGCGATCTGGTGGGCAAGGTGGTAAATATTGCTTCACGCTGTGCCGGGTTTGTGAATAAACGTTTTGATAATACCCTGTCTGACCAGCTACCTGATGCGGCTTTGTATCAGGAAATAGCGGATGCCGCTGATAGTATTGCTGATTTATATGAGAAACGCCTCTATAGTCAAGCTATGCGTGAAATCATGGCGCTGGCTGATAAGGCGAATCAGTATGTTGATGAACAGAAGCCGTGGGTGTTAATTAAAGATGAGGCGCGGCAGTCTGAGGTGCAGGGTATCTGTACCCAGGGTATTAATATGTTCCGTGCCATCGTCACTTACCTTAAGCCGGTGGTTCCGCAATTAGCGGCTGATGCCGAGGCTTTTCTTAATGCGGGTGAGTTGAAGTGGGATAGTGTGCAGACGCCATTATTGGGCAGTGAAATTACTAAATTCAAAGCATTAATGACACGTGTTGATCAGAAAATGATTGATGCGATGATTGAAGATAATAATGCCGCATTGCCTGCACCCGTTGAAGAAAAGGCTGCGATAAGTGGCCCGTTGGCTGATGATCCGCTCAGTGAGGAAATTAGCTTCGACGACTTTGCCAAAGTGGATCTGCGAGTGGTGAAGATTGTTAAAGCGGAGCATGTTGAAGGTGCGGCTAAGTTATTGCAGTTGACGCTGGATCTGGGGGGTGAAACCCGAAATGTGTTTGCTGGCATTAAGTCGGCTTACGATCCAGCGGATCTGGAAGGTAAAATGACCGTGATGGTGGCGAATTTGGCGCCGCGTAAAATGCGTTTTGGTGTGTCAGAAGGCATGGTGTTAGCAGCGGGGCCGGGTGGTTCTGATTTGTTTGTATTAAACCCCGATGATGGCGCTCTGCCGGGTATGCGGGTTAAGTAAATTAAGATACGAGGAAGCAATAAATGCTAGGTAGCTTATTTAAGCCGAAGTGGCAACATAGTAATGCCCGTATCCGGATGCAGGCGCTGCCATCATTGGGGTCCGATAGTGCTGAGCTTATTCAACTGGTGCAGAATGACCCGAATACCGGTGTGCGCCTGGAGGCCATTAATTACCTGACAGATATCCCGGTTCTGGTGCAATTGGGGAAGCGAGCGGATTCTGTGGGGGAGCGTGCCAGATCTCGTTTATTAACGCTGGTAGCCAATGATCATAATCATGATGCGGTATTGGTTGAGGTGTTCGATTGGTTAACGGATGCCCCGGCGCTAGTGGAGAGTATTGCCTGTGATGGCCAGCGTTCGCCTGCGTTACGCAAGTTAGCGATTGAACAGCTGAACGATGAAAACCTGTTGTTTAAAATCGCCGGTACAGATGTGTCCCGTGAGCTGCAATATCTGGCCGCCAGTCGTTTGCAAGACCAGGACAAGTTGAAGCAACTGGAAAAAACCCAGGGTCGTAATAATAAAAAGTTACGTCACTTGCTGAAAGAGCGCATGGCTGTGTTTCAACAACAGGAAGCGCAGCATCAGGCGCTGGAAGCGATGGCTGTTGATCTTGAAGCATTAGGCTTTTCCGGTAACTGGGCGCAGGAAAAAACGCAGTATAAAGTGCTGGCCCAAAGTTGGGGAGCAACCGCCGCAGATACAGTGATTCCGGCAGCACTGGATAAGCGTTTTCATGACGCAGAAACGGTTTTTCTCGGGCGTTTGGATAAACATGAGCAGCAGCAGGCTGAACTCGAACCATTGCGCGCTGTATTTCTGGAATACCTAGGGGATGCTGAAGCACTGCAACGGACACTGGACGAACGACCTGAAGAGTTAACCCTGAGTGCGGTTGATCAAAAGCTGGAGCATTGGCAGGAGCGCTGGGTGAGTGCTGAGCAGTTGTCGGATGAGGAGGAGCAACAAGCCTTAAACCAACGCTGGATGGATGCCTATGTGTTACTGGCTGATAAGCGTGATGCTGTTTCTAATGATTTAGGGGCTATTGATAGTTTGCGTCGCTGCTGTTCACGTGCTGAATCGATGCAGAAGGGTAAACGTCCGCTGCAAGCTAAACAATTAACTGGTTTACAGTCAGATTGGGTGAAGGTCAAACGTCCTAATCTTACTAGTGAGTTGGTGGCGGAACTGGAAAGCCGTTTCCGTCAATCGATGGATAGCCTGAATGCCCGGCTGTTACGGGAGGCAGAAGAACGTGAGGAAAAGCTCACTAAAATGAAGGCTGATCTGGATCAGATGGAAGCTGATTTGGAGCAGGAAAAATACGGTGAAGCGATTGATATTCACCGTAATGTCTCTATGCGCATGAAAGAGCTGGGCGGTTTGGATGAGAAAGCCAAACGTGAGATTGAGCGGCGTTTGCGTGCGGCAGCACCTATGGTGATGGAATTTAAAGACTGGCGGAGCTGGGGTACGGATCAGGCGCGTGAACACCTTATCGAAACAGCGCAGCGTCTGGAAAATGATGACAGCATGGAGCCGGAGCAGCGTGCTAAAGAAATTAAAGCATTACGTCAGGAATGGCGCAAGTTAGCACAAATGGATCCGGGCCAGCAGCGCAAACAGTGGAAAGATTTCGATAAAAAGGTCACTGCGGCTTATGAACCCAGCAAGCAGCATTTTGCGGAACAGGCCAAACAACGTAACGTGTTTTTGCAACAGCGTGAGGCGATATGCGCTCAATTAGAAGCCATGAAAACGGAGACGGATTGGTCTACGGTGGATTGGAAGGCGCAATATGCTGTGATTAATGAGCGGCGTAAAGATTGGAAGAAATGTGGCACGGTGGGGCACAAGGATTGGAAAGCGATTAATCAACGCTTTAATGATGCGATGGATGGGTTGGAAGAACACCTCAAAGTTGAGCGTGAGCGTAATTTCAAGGAGCGTCAGCGTTTGACCGAACAGTCTATTGCGCTGGCTGAAATGGAAGATGTTCACGCAGCAGTGTCTGAGGCAAAGTCATTGCAATCAAATTGGCAGATCACCATCCCGTCACGCCCCAGAGAAGAGCAGGCATTGTGGCGGCAATTCCGTGGCCCGATTGATGCTGTATTCGTCCGCTTGAAAGAGGACAGGGAGTCACAACGTTCGGATACAGATGTGCGCATTCAACAGAAAGATGCTTTGTGTGTGAAATTAGAGGCGTTGTTACAACTGAGTGATGATGAATTTATTCCGGCGGCGCATGAGCTGAGCGGACTGCGTGCGGAGTTCGATAGTTTGCGGGAAATGCCACGTACTGTTTTGCGTAAATTAGAAGATCGTTTCAGTTCAGCAGAGCAGGCAGTGTTGACTAAACAAGAGCAGTTGAGCTGGAAAATACGTTTGGCAAAACTGGATGTGCTGGCCGGGCAATCTGTTGACATTAAAAGTGCAGGCAGCGTTGTCAGTGATGATGCGGCGCAGATAGAGGGTGAGGCGCTGTGTTTGCAGATGGAAATCTTACTGGATATTGATACACCAGAGGCTTTCCGGAAGTCACGTATGGAATATCAGATTGCACAGATGCGCGATGCTATGTGTAGCCCGAATGCGCATCAGGATATTCGTGAACAGGGGCTGAAATTATTGGCGGGGTGGTACAAGCTGGGTGCTATGCCTGCTGAAGTATTGGCTCAACAGCAGGCACGTATTGATGTAGTGCGTCAGGCCATCGCGAAGTAAGCGCGGCGTTGTTCTGCGGTGATGGGTTCCTGGTTCTGATTTTTCAGCACGCCACCGAGGTGACTGGTGATGCGTTCGGCGGTGCGCATAAAGTCATGCAAGGCTTCACTGTCATCAATCGGGCTGGGCAGGTTTAATACCAGTGACAGTCCCGGTGTGCTGGCACCTCTGGCCAGTTCATCCGGAATCAGTGTCCACGGTTTAATGCCATTCGCCACATTAAATAAGCTGGACTCCCCACTGTCACTCAGCACCATGCGGTGATAAACATCCATCTCACCAAATGTCAGTCCTGAATTATCGAGTGCTTCGATAATCTTAGGCCCCTGAAAAACTTCTTCTGCTTCTGCGGCAATAAACATGATCAATTGGGGTGGCAGGTTCGGGTTGGATTTTTTCTTCGCAGCAGGCTTATTGTTATCCACCACATCAGATAGATCCTGAGCATTGCGTGAAGGGCCTTTGCCATCACGTGCCGGTTCATCTTCCATAATAGAAGTCACCTCTTCACCCTCCTGATCCTTCAGAGTGGGGATAGGCGGGAGTTTTTTGTCGCTAGGATTGTCTTTGCGTGAGGCACGGCTAATGAAGTAGATAGCGCCTAGTGCGAGTAAGCCCAGTGCCATGATAATCAGGCTGATAGTTTCCACAGAA
Organism: Caprella mutica; assembly: GCA_947561585.1. NCBI lineage: Eukaryota > Metazoa > Arthropoda > Malacostraca > Amphipoda > Caprellidae > Caprella > Caprella mutica. Next base: position 53,677 of record CANNZV010003280.1, read on the forward strand.
TTCTTCCCTTTATTCGTCGATATTTGCTAATTGTACCGCTTCGGCGACATCTACCGCCACCAATCGTGATACGCCCGGTTCTCGCATGGTAACACCGATTAAGTTATCGGCAAGTTCCATTGTGCGTTTATTGTGGGTTATAAAAATAAATTGCACCCGTTCTGACATGTGTTTTACCAGATCACAAAAACGTCCGACATTGGCTTCATCCAGCGGTGCGTCCACTTCATCCAGCATGCAGAAGGGGGCTGGGTTTAATTCAAAAATAGCGAAGACCAATGCTACGGCGGTCAAGGCTTTTTCACCCCCTGACATTAGGTGAATACTGGAAATACGCTTGCCTGGTGGGCGTGCCATAATTGCAATGCCAGTGGTTAATAAGTCGTCGCCGGTCATTTCGAGATGACATTCACCACCGCCGAATAAGCGTGGGAACATCGCACCTAAACGACTGTTAACATGATCAAAGGTTTCTTTGAAGCGGGCGCGGGTTTCGCGGTCAATCTTGCGGATGGCGGTTTCCAGCGTTTCCAGTGCTTCAACCAGGTCATCATTCTGTGCGTCCAGCCAGGTTTTGCGTTCACTTTGTTCCTGAAACTCTTCGATAGCGGCCAGGTTAATAGCTCCTAAGCGCTGAATACTGCTGCGAAGGTTGTCCAGGCGTTGCTGAATCCGGGTGGGTGTTTCATCTTCATCGTGTTCAGACAGCAATGATCCGCGTTCAACATCCATCTGCTCAAATTGTTCGGTGAGTGTTTGCAAACGTACCGTCACTGATTGCCAATCCAGTTTCAGTTGTTCTTGTTGATCACGAAACGCCTCGGCTTGCCGCTCTGTTTCAACCCGCACGCCTTCCTGGGTTCTGATGTCGTGATCCAGCTGTTGAACCTGATGCCGTGCTTCATTGAGTAATAAATCAATGTCGGCCCGATGTTCCAGTGCTTGTGCCAGTTCTGCTTCCAGCAACTCTTGTGGCTCACCTTCTTCCGCCATTTGTTCCAGCAATTCATCGCGCTGTTGTTCCAGTAATTCCAGGCGGTTACTGACCCGTTCTAACTGGCGGCTGCTGTTTTCCTGTTGATTACGCTGGGTTTCAATTTCAAGTTTTAAACTGTGGAGTTGATCACGGTATTCACGCACCTGCACCCGTGCATTGTCCTGTGCATGATGGTATTCATCTTTTTCCAGCGCCAGTTGTTCACGTGCTTCACTCAGCGTTTCCAGTGAGGTGAGTGCAATATTACGTTGCTCCGTGGCTTGTTCGTATTCTTCACGCAGCGTTTCGGTTTGTAGTTCGACTTCTTCCTGATCTGCTTTAATTTGTTGTTGGCGTTTACTGAGTTGGTCGATGCGTTGTTGCAGACTATCCAGCTTGCTGTTCAAGGTGGATTCGTCGCGGTGCAAGTTGTTTACTTGTTGTTGTGTCTGTTGGCGTTGGGTGTCCAAAGTGCGGATGGTTTCCCGCAAATGGGTTGTAGACGTTTTCAGGGTGTCTACATCTTGTTCCAGGCTTTGTTGTTGGCTGCGTAGCTGTTTAATTTCTTTTTGGCGTTGCAGGACGCTGCCCTTTGTATCGCTGTTGCGGGGTACGCGAATCCAGTTGGCCCCTAGCCAGATGCCTTGGGGGGTTATTAGGGATTCACCGTCCTGTAAGTATTCACGTTGTGTCAGTGCCTCTGGCAGGGAGGGTGAGCAGTAAATGTTTTTTAGCCAGTTGTGGACTGTATTTGGGTGTCGGACTTTGTTGACTAGAGGGGGCGTATCAGCACGTCCTTCAGTTTCGCCACCCCCCATCCCGGCCTTCCCCCGTTGGGGGGGGAGGAGCGAATCAGACCTTGTCAGTAAACTAATGCCACTATCAGGCCACCGTTCTTTCGCAAGCACCTCCAACGAATCAATACAAACTGCGTCCAGTTCACCACCCAACACCGTTTCAATGGCAGTCTCCCAGCCACTTTCAACATCCAGCTGTTCCGCCAGACGCGGGTGTTGATCCAGCCCATGTTTTTCAAGCCACTGTTGCCTGTTTTTATTCTCTTTATCCAATCCGGCTTGCTGCAATGTTTCCAGTGAAGCCAATCGCCCTTGTTGCGATTGTTGGCGTGAGCGTTTGGTATCCAGTTCAGCTTGTTGTTGTTGCAGAGTTTGTTGCTGCTGTTGCAGTGCTGCGCTGATTTCCTCCAGCCGTGCTTCTGCTATTTGGTATGACTCGCGGGTTTCCGCCAGTTGTAGCTCCATGGACTGCACATCTTCCACAAACTGGCTGGTGGATAGGTTCTGTGCGTCCCGTTGCAGGCGCTCTGAGCGTTGTTGCTGATGGTTCAGTTGTGTTTCGATCTGATCCATACGCGTTTTTTCAACCTGCGCCTGTCGGGTTGGGTCAGCGATACGTTGTTGTAAGTCCTGCCATTGTTCCTGCCAGTCATTGAGCTGTTCTTCAGCATCGAACAGGCGTTCTTCGGTGAGCGTTAACTCATGTTGCAAGTCTTCAGCTTTGGGTTCCAGTTCGGCCAGTTGTTGTTGGCTGTTAGTTAATGTGCTGCGGTCTTCTTCGGCATGAAGCAGCGTTTCTTCCAGTCCTTGTTGTATTTGTTGCAGGCTGTTTTGCTGGCGCTCACGGGTGTCTTGTTGATGTTTGATGGTTTGTTCGATGCGACTGATATTGGCACCGGCCTGATAAAAATCACCTTGTACTTTGTTCAGGCTCTCGTTGGCTTCTGAGTGCTGTTGACGCAGCTTTTCGACGCTGCTTTCCTGAGTGCGGACGGTGCTGAGCTGATCCTGATACTCTATGGATTTTTTAGCCAGTTGCTGCGTTAGTGAGGTGCTTTCCTGTTGTAACGTTTGTTCTTGTAGTAATAAGGACAGGGCTTCCAGCCGGTGTTCTTCGCTGCGTAGTTCCTTGAATTTGATGGCAGATTTGGCCTGTCTATCCAGCTTTTGTAGCTGTTTTTCCAGCTCATCGCGCAGGTCAGTCAGGCGTTCAAGGTTCTCTCGGGTATTATTTATGCGTGTTTCAGTTTCACGGCGGCGGTCTTTGTAACGCGAAATGCCCGCCGCTTCTTCCAGTGTATTGCGTAATTCTTCGGGTTTCGCTTCGATTAGCCGCGAGATCATGCCTTGTTCGATAATCGCATAACTGCGTGGGCCAAGACCGGTGCCAAGGAATATATCGGTGATGTCACGTCGCCGACAGCGTGAGCCATTCAGCAGGTACTTGGAGGCACCATCACGGCTGACCTGCCGTTTAACTGAGATCTCTGCATATTGCGCATACTCGCCGCCCAGTTGCCCGTCGGTATTATCGAATACCAGTTCAACGGAGGCTACGCCCACGGGTTTGCGGACAGAAGAGCCGTTAAAGATAACGTCGTCCATCGACTGACCACGTAGGTGTTTGGCAGAACTTTCGCCCATCACCCAGCGCACAGCATCGATGGTGTTGGATTTTCCGCAACCATTGGGGCCGAGAATACCCACCAAATTGCTGCGCAAATCAAGGGTTACGGGGTCGACGAAGCTCTTGAATCCGGCGATACGGATTTTGCTTAAACGCAATGTTAGTTGTTCCTGAGAGTATTTTTAAAAATTAGGGGGAGGATGATATAAAACGTGGGGGATTTCAATAAAACATTCTATCCACCCAACGCGAAAAATATTGCCAAACTAAGGCTAAGGCAATAGCCTGCTGCTTTATTTTGTACAGCGGGGAGCCGACAGTGCAGATCTTCTATTCCGATAGACATCATCAACAAAATCCTGAAGCAGAATTATCGGGTGGTGTGTGGGTACCCGTTCATGAATCTCCGGGATTTGAGGCAGGAGTATGACTCCGGTTTATGTTCCGGTGTTGCGTGATTGGTGGGCATTATTAGCACTTATCCTGTTGTGGGGGACATCGTTTATGTTCACCACCCTGTCACTCGAAAGTATCAGTCCTGTGGGTATTGTGGCTTTGCGGGTAGTTGTGGCGGCGCTGATACTGACTGGTTTTATGTATTTCCGGGGCTTGCGTTTGCCTAAAGTATGGATTGCCTGGCCGGTTTTTTTACTGTTGGGGTTTATGGGTAACCTGCTGCCGTTTTACCTGATTTCATGGGGACAACAGGAAGTCAGCTCGGGTATCGCGGGTTTATTGATGGCATTTATGCCGCTGGCGACGATGATTCTGGCGCATTATTTTGTGTCGGGTGAGCGCCTTAACCGGTTTAAGATTCTGGGTTTTATACTGGGTATCACTGGGGTGGCCGTGGTGCTTTGGCCTTCTATTGTGGGTGGGCACAGTAATTTAATCAGTGGTCTATTGATTTTATTGGCGACGCTTTGTTATGCCGTTAATACGGTTTTGATAAAGCGTTTACCTTCATTTAACCCCATAGTGACCAGTACGGGGGTGATGATTATGTCTAGCCTGGTCATTGTACCGATGTGGCTGATGCAGGATCTGCCTTGGCAACAGACTTACAGCATGACTTCAGTCGTGTCGGTGGTCTGGTTGGGTATCGGGCCTACGGCGATTGCGACGTTGATTTTATTTGCATTGATTGCGACTGCCGGGCCTACCTTTATTTCATATATTAATTATGTGATACCGGTGGTAGCGTATTTTGCGGGTGCCTTGATACTGGGTGAAATGATAGAGTGGCGGAGCATGGGGGCGTTGTTATTGATTATTATGGGGATTGCGTTGACGCGGCGTAAGCCGGTGGGTTAATAATTGGGCGTGAAATTTCTTATATCAATCTACCGCTTAATCGTTATATTCTCATAAACGTCGTTATTATAAAGAATGAAGAGGTTCTGACTCATGGAAGCCATTCGCAGTATTCAAACCGTAGCTGATGGGCAGGTTCACCTTAGGCTACCCGAAAAATTTTGGGGGCAGGAAGTGGAAATTATTGTTCTACCTTCTGTTAAGCAGACGGCACAAACGACAAATCGTAAAAAAAGTTTGCGTGGCAGCCTCAGCCACTATGCTAATCCTGATCTGATTGAACAGGAGCAAGAGGCATGGCAGTTATCTATAGGTGATAAATATGGATCTGATTGATGCTAATATTGTTTTGCGCTACCTGTTGGATGATCATACGGAACTCTCCCCCCAAGCTACCGCAATCCTTGAGCAGCATGCGGTAACCTTACCTATGGAGGTGGCATGTGAAGTTGTATATGTGTTGCAAAAAGTTTATGGGGTTGATCGTAAAGAAATTAAGCAGCAGCTAAGCCAGTTATTGGAGGGAGAGTGGGTGAGTATGGAAAAACCAGAGATTTTTCTCACTGCACTCAACTATTACTGCACCAACAAACTTGATTTTGTGGATACTTTGCTTTGGGCTTACCACACAGTAGATGGTTCTGAAATTTTTACGTTTGATAAAAAGCTGAATAAACGTATTCAGCGAATTTGAGTCTGTCATGAGTAGGCTGTCGGGGCCTGACTAAGAATATAAAAGGTTCTTTGGTTATGATACGTTAGCTCGATTCCTCAGTTGCTGCGGCGACAATCCATGATATCCTGAAAAACTAGTCGAAAAATTCGTCACCTCAGCAAATCCGCACAATTCAGCAATCCGGCTCACCGGCCAGTGTGTTTGTAGCAATAAATCCCGGGCTTGACTCAGACGCAATCGCCGATAATAACGCATCGGTGTCATTTCATAACGTTCTGCAAAATGCCGCGCAAAGGTACGGGGGTGCATATTCACCATACCGGCTAGTTCATCGAGTGTTAGTGGTGTCGCCAAGGTAGCGTGCATGTGTAATTCAGCACGTTCAATACGGCTTTTCGGATCACTGGGTAAAGCATAAACAGAAGAGGGTAAGGGTTTCGCGCCATGACTATAGAGAATATGACGGACTTCATTCAGTTTGTCAGACGGAATATGTAGTGCTAGTAATTTGAGCATCATGTCCGCGACTGACAAGCCACCGGATGCACTGAAAAAATGCTTCCCACAGGCAATACCACCACTGTTGACCTGTAACGTCGGGTATTGTTGGCGAAACTGCAGTTCAAGTTCCCAGTGAATGGCAACCGGTTGGACAGGGGACAAGACACCCGCTGCGGCTAATGTAAATGCGCCGGTATCAATACACCCCAATCTGGCTCCGGCTTTGTGTTGCGCTTTAATCCAGCACATTATTGAGCGGTGCAGGCTTTGTTCCGGCTCAAAACCGGTGATGACCAGGATGTAGTCCAGTGTGTCAGCGTCTTCCCAATCCATATCGGGTTGGACAATAAAACCATTGCAGGAAGCCACCGGGCGATTTGTGGTCGTGAGAACCTGCCACTCAAAGCGGTTTTCATTAAGAATGCGATTGGTGATGCGCAAGGTGTCCATGACCAAATCAAGATTCAGCATAATGAACTGGTCAGCAAGGAGGATACCCGTTTTTATAATGTGTGCTCCTTAGATTAGTCAGATTAGTAGTATGTCATTTTATCATAATTATAAATCATTTTTTTATAACCTGTGAATCGACCTTGCTCCTTACACTGATTCATAACGATTTATTGATTATTGGCAGGAGGATGGATCATGGCGCGTAGATCAGGTGGCCGTAAGGCAAGAGTAGCATTGCGTAATGCACCGTTGGCGGAAGACGTCAAGCCGGTTCATCCCGGTTTGGTGGGTGGGCAGTACAAACCCCTAAGCGATAAAGATATCGCATTAATCGACGAAAGCATCTTCCGCTTGTTGGAAGAAGTCGGCTTGTCCCAGCCAACCCCCCATTGTATTGAAGTTTGTACCGCTGTCGGCGCTGTTTTAGGTGATGACGGGCGTTTACGTATGTCGCGTGAAGTGGTTGAAAATGCCATGAATCTGGCACCACGTGAATTGACCTTGCATGGCCAGGATCCTCAGTACGACATGCACCTGGCCGGGCAAAAAGTACATTTTTCAACGGCAGGCGCGGCGGTAATGCTCGCAGATGCTGAGAATGATGATTACCGTGATACGACGGCTCAGGATTTATACGATCTTTCCCGCCTGACCCATGAGTGTGAACACCTCAGCATGTTCCAGCGCATGTGTGTTATCCGTAATATTGATGACAATACGGACATGGATCAGAACACACTCTATTGTTCATTAATGGGCACCAGTAAGCCTGTTGGCAGTAGTTGGTTTAATGCTGAGAGTGTGGAAAAGTCACTGGAAATGCTTCATATCGTTGCCGGTGGCGAAGATAAATGGCGTGCGCGGCCTTTTGTTAGTCAATCCAGTTGTTTTGTGGTGCCACCGATGAAATTTGCCACCGATGCGCTGGAAGCATTGCGAGTGGCGGTTGAAGGCGGAATGCCGATATTATTACTCTCGGCAGCACAAGCAGGCGCAACGGCACCAGCCAATCTGGCGGGCGCGACGGCACAGGCCTGGGCTGAGTGTCTGGCGGGCTTGGTGTATGTTCATGCGATTAAACCGGGTGCGCCTGCTATTTTAGGCACATGGCCGTTTATCTCAGATTTACGTACCGGTGCGATGAGTGGTGGTTCGCCGGAACAGGGTTTATTATCAGCTGCTTGTATGCAGATGGGGCATCACTACAATCTGCCTTGTGGCACGGCCTGTGGTATGTCCGATGCAAAATACCCGGATTTTCAGGCTGGTGCAGAGCGCTCTGCTAATGCGATGGCGGCGGCGTTGTCGGGTGCGAATATTGTGTATGAGTCAGCGGGTATGTACGCCAGTTTGCTGAGTTGCAGTAAAGAAAGCCTGTTGATGGATAACGATGTTTTGGGGTCGGTTATGCGTGTGGTGCGTGGTGTCGAGGTCAATGAAGAAACCCTTAGTGTCGATATTATTAAAGAGGTGTGTTGCAACGGGCCGGGGCATTATCTGGGCGCGGACAAGACACTGGAAGTGATGCAAAGCGAATACATTTATCCGGAGTTTTCCGACCGTAATAGTCCTAATGAATGGAATGAAAATGGTCGTCCGAAACTGCTGGATAAGGCAATACGGCGTAAGAATGAGATTCTGGCCAGCCATTTTCCTGATCATATTAGTGATGAGGCGGATCTGGAAATTCGGTCTAAGTTTAATATTAAATTGTCGCGTAAGGATATTGGGAGAGAGGATTAATGAAGTCACACACAAGAGTCGCCATCATCGGCGGTGGTTCGCTGGGCGTAAATCTCGCTTATCAATTAAGTACAATGGGTTGGACAGATGTCGCGTTGATTGAGAAAGGTGAGTTAACCAGCGGCTCGACCTGGCACGCTGCTGGTTTGTGTTCCAACTTTATTGGTAACCATACCATTGCTGCGATTCAGGATTACTCGATCAAGTTTTACCGCGATACGCTACCGACCTTAACGGGTGATCCAACGCCGTTCCATACGACAGGTAGTCTGCGCATTGGTTTTTCCGAAGTCGAGGAGCAGTGGTTCACCCATCTCGACAGCCGTATGCGTAATATTGGTTGTGAGTACCATTTTGTTAGCAAGGAAGAAGCGAAAGAGCTGAATCCGCTGATGGACTTTAGTTCCGCCCGTACGATTGTCAGCACGCCTATGGATGGTCATGTTGACCCGACGTCGGTGGTGATGCCTATTGCTGGTTTGGCGAAGAAAAATGGTGTTGAGATTAACCGTAATACCCGTGTGATGGAAATTAATCAGCTACCTTCCGGTGAATGGGAAGTCGTTACGGATCAGGGCACGATTGTCGCTGAGCATGTTGTTAATGCGGCGGGTTGTTTCTCGCCGGAAGTCGGTGCGATGGTGGGTGTGAAGGTTCCAATAGTTAATCTGGAGCATCAGTATCTGATCACTGAACCGCATGAGGCGATTAAGGCACTGGATAGAGAATTACCGGTGTGCCGTGATTCACACAGTTGTAGCTACATTCGCCAGGAGGGTCAGGGCTTTTTGGTGGGGCCGTATGAAACCTTTGGTTCTAAGCCCTGGGCTTTGCAGGGTATGGACTGGTCATTTGATCGTGGTTTATTCCCTGGTGATTTAGAGCGCATTATGCCGTTCCTTGAGCGCCAGATGGAATTAACACCTGATTTTGCTGAAACAGGTGTGAAGACGGTCATTAATGGCGCGATTACGCATACGCCGGATGATAATGCGCTGTTGGGGCCACAGGCCGGGTTGCGTAATTTCTGGAATTTCTGTGGTTCCAGTATCGGTATCGCACAGGGCGCGGGACTGGGGCATTACATGGCGCAGTGGATGACAGAAGGCCAGACTGACATCAATATGACACCCTTGGATAGCCGTCGTTTTGGTGGCTGGGTCGATAAGAAATACTGTGTGACGAAGGCGATTGAATCGTATGAAATGATGTACGAGGAAGTCTCGCCGGTCGATAACCGTCACTATGGCCGGATGATGCGCATGGGGCCATTGCATTCACAGTTGGCTGCTAAAGGCGCAGTATTCCAGGCGGTCGCCGGTTATGAACGTCCTATGTTCTTCAGCAAAGGTGATGTGCGTAATGAGACGCCAACCTGGGGGCACAGTGAAGCCTTTCCGCTGATTAAAGAGGAATGTCAGGCGGTGATGAACGATGCCGGTGTGATTGATCTGTCACCCTCAGCGAAGTATGAAGTGACTGGCCCGGATGCGACGGCATTCCTGAATAAGCTGTCCTGTAATAAATTGCCTGCGACAGATGGTCGCCTTAGTTTGACGCTGTTCCATGCTGAGAACGGCGGCATTATGTGTGAGTTCTCGATTACCCGTCTAAGTGAAGATCGTTATTACCTGATTAGTGCGATTGGTTCTGAGAATAAGGATCTGGACTGGATGCAGCAACACGCTGATGGTTTCGATGTTGCCATTCATAACCTCACCGATGAGTGGAGCGGCATGCTGCTTACCGGGCCGAAGTCGCGTGAAATCTTACAGGCGCTGACTCAGGATGATGTTTCCAACAGCGGTATGCGCTGGTTAACTGCACGGACTATGATGATTGATAGCGCCGATGTGCTGGTAATCCGCGTGTCCTACGTGGGCGAGCTGGGCTATGAACTCCACATGCCTGCTTATCAAATGTTATCGATTTATGAGTCACTGTTCCGGGTGGGTGCTGAGCATGGCTTACGTGACTTCGGTGGTTACGCGATGGGTGCGATGCGTATGGAAAAAGCCTACCGTGCTTATGGCCATGAATTCACTGAAGAGATGAGTGCGCTGGAAGCGGGCATGGATCGTTTTGTTGATCTGAGTCGCGATTTTATTGGCGCGGAAAATCTACGTGAGCGTGAAGCGGATAAGGCTAATCGCAAATTGAATCTGGCTTATCTGGCGTTTGATGACGATGTGCCGTGTGAGTGTTTTGGCAATGAGGCGGTGTATGCCGGTGATGAGCTGGTGGGGATTGTGACCGGTGGTGGTTATGGCCATCGTGTGGGTTATAGTTTGGCGTTTGCTTACCTTTATCGGCCTGAGCTGGTTGCGCAGGGCGCTGAGTATACGGTGCTGACGGCGCTGGGGCCACGTAAGGCGCATGTGGAGATGGATGCGGTTTATGATGTGGGGAATGAAAAGCTGAGGAGCTAAATCCCCCTTGTTCCCCCTTCTTCAAAGGGGGAGACCTTCCAGTAGGAATTGAACGAGTCTGAGATGGTGAGGTTTTAATTCGGGTTATCTGGAGGGTTCTCCCCTTTGGCGAAGGGGAGACAGAGGGGATTTAAAGCTTAAGAGCAAATCCCCCTTGTTCCCCCTTCTTCAAAGGGGGAGACCTTCCAGTAGGAATTGAACGAGTCCGAGATGGTGAGGTTTTCATTCGGGTTATCTGGAGGGTTCTCCCCTTTGGCGAAGGAGAGACAGAGGGGATTTAAAGCTTAAGAGCAAATCCCCCTTGTTCCCCCTTCTTCAAAGGGGGAGACCTTCCAGTAGGAATTGAACGAGTCTGAGATGGTTAGGTTTTCATTTGAGTTATCTGGAGGGTTCTCCCCTTTGGCGAAGGGGAGACAGAGGGGATTTAAAGCTTAAGAGCAAATCCCCCTTGTTCCCCCTTCTTCAAAGGGGGAGACCTTCCAGTAGGAATTGAACGAGTCTGATATGGTGAGGTTTTCATTCGAATTATCTTGAGGGTTCTCCCCTTTGGCGAAGGGGAGACAGAGGGGATTTAAAGCTTAAGAGCAAATCCCCCTTGTTCCCCCTTCTTCAAAGGGGGAGACCTTCCAGTAGGAATTGAACGAGTCTGATATGGTGAGGTTTTCATTCGGGTTATCTGGAGGGTTCTCCCCTTTGGCGAAGGTGAGACAGAGGGTATTTAAAGCTTAAGAGTAAATCCCCCTTGTTCCCCCTTCTTCAAAGGGGGAGACCTTCCAGTAGGAATTGAACGAGTCTGATATGGTGAGGTTTTCATTCGGGTTATCTGGAGGGTTTTCCCCTTTGGCGAAGGTGAGACAGAGGGGATTTAAAGCTTAAGAGCAAATCCCCCTTGTTCCCCCTTCTTCAAAGGGGGAGACCTTCCAGTAGGAATTGAACGAGTCTGATATGGTGAGGTTTTCATTCGGGTTATCTGGAGGGTTCTCCCCTTTGGCGAAGGTGAGACAGAGGGGATTTAAGGCTTAAGAGCAAATCCCCCTTGTTCCCCCTTCTTCAAAGGGGGAGACCTTCCAGTAGGAATTGAACGAGTCCGAGATGGTGAGGTTTTCATTCGAGTTATCTGGAGGGTTCTCCCCTTTGGCGAAGGGGAGACAGAGGGGATTTAAAGCCTCGACGATACAACGGCGCTAATTACTTGTACCGTTTTAACAAGCTCGTTTAAAACTTGTTGGTTCGTAAAGCGGATTACTTTTAGATCAGTTGCTTCAAGAATGGCAGTTCGCTCTGCATCATAAGCTAGTTGATCAGTTTTAAAATGATGCGCCCCATCAAGTTCAATCACCAGTTTGGCCGTTGCGCAGTAGAAATCGACAATGTACCCGGCCAGTGGCTTTTGGCGGTTAAATTGACAGTTATGAATTTGTTTACGTCGCAGTTGTAACCATAATAGCCGTTCGGCTTTGGTTTGCTGGTTCCTTAGATTGCAGGATGGTTGGCGTAATTTTTTATTGTAATGAATCATGAGATGAGGATTTCAGACCTGGTCTGAAATGACAAATCCAGCAGATAAGTTGCTTGAATATTAGCAGACAGGAAATTTCAATGGCTATTAACACACTTCCACAGCAAGCACAGATCGTCATCATCGGCGGCGGCATAGCAGGCTGTTCCATCGCCTACCACCTAGCCAAGCGTGGCATCACCGATGTCGTCGTCCTCGAACGGCAACAGCTCACCTCTGGCACCACCTGGCACGCAGCAGGTCTGGTCAGCATGCTCTGGCCGACACCGACGTTGACCAAGCTGGCGCGTTACAGCCACGAACTCTATGCATCACTCGAAGAAGAGACCGGACAAGCCACGGGTTATCGTCGTACCGGTAGCCTCTCGCTGGCGCGGAACGAGGAGCGTTTGGAAGAGTTAATGCGGACTGCTTCGATGGCGGCGGCGTTTGATGTGGAGTCGCGCAGTCTGAGTAACGATGAGCTGGAGGAGATGTATCCGGGGATTAATACGGAGGGTGTGATCGGCTCGCTGTTTATTCCGAGTGATGGCCAGACGAATCCGATTGATACCACGATGGCGCTGGCTAAGGGCGCGCGGATGCGTGGCGCTAAGGTCATCGAGGGTGTGCAGGTTGAGGATATTCTGATTGAGAATGGTGCGGCGGTTGGCGTGCGTACTAATCAGGGCGAGATAAAAGCGGGTAAGGTGGTCTTGGCTGGTGGTCTGTGGTCGCGTGATGTGGCGGCGAAGATTGGCGTGGATTTACCGTTGTACGCCTGTGAGCATTTTTATGTGGTCACTGAGCCGATGGAAGATCTGACTAAGCGGCCTGTGCTGCGTGATTTTGAGAAGGGTGTGTATTACAAGGAAGACGCGGGCAAGATGCTGGTCGGTTGGTTTGAAGGCCATGCTAAGGCTTGTCCGATGGATAATATCGCTGAGGATTTCTGTTTCGGTGAGTTCCCGTTTGATATGGATCACATCGAAGATTATTTGATGGATAGTATTGAGACTTTTCCGCCGTTTGGTGAGGCGGGGATCAATACTTTCTTTAATGGCCCGGAGAGTTTTACGCCGGATAATCTGCATTTGTTGGGGCCTACGCCGGAAGTGGATAACTTTTGGGTGGCTTGCGGCATGAATTCCAAGGGGATTGGTGCGGGTGGCGGCATGGGTATGCTCATGGCTGACTGGATTATTGATGGCTATCCGTCCGGTGATATTCTGGAATGCGATGTGCGTCGATTCCAGTCGGTACAACGTACACAGTCTTATGTTGAACAGCGGATTCCTGAGGCCTTGGGGCATACTTATGCGATGCATTGGCCGTTTTATCAGTACCACACGGCGCGTGATCAGGTGCAATCACCTTTGTATGATTTACTGGCGGAGCAGGGTGCTTGTTTCGGTGAAGTCGGTGGGTATGAGCGTGCTAACTGGTTTGCGCGGGATGGTCAGAACGCTGAGTATGAGTACAGTTATAAGCGGCAGAACTGGTTTGGCGCTTATGCGGCGGAGCACAAGGCTGTACGGGAGAAGGTGGGTCTGATTGATATGTCGTCCTTCGGTAAGTTCGAGGTGACGGGTAAGGATGCGCTGGCGACTTTGCAGTATGTGTGTGCGGCGGATGTTGATGTGGCGGTGGGTGATCTGGTGTATACACAGTGGCTGAATGAGCGCGGTGGTATTGAGGCTGACCTGACCGTGGCGCGGATGGCTGATGAGCAGTTTTTTGTGATGACGGGCGTAGCCTCGACTTACCGCGATTTCTGGCACCTGAAGAAGCACCTGAAAGGTGATACTGCGCTTAAAGATGCGACGCAGGATTATGCCTGTATTTCGATTCAGGGGCCTAATGCGCGGGCGGTATTGGAGCAGGTGACTGAAACTGATGTGTCGAATGGTGGGTTTGCCTTTGGTACGGGGCGGTTCTGTCAGGTGGAAGGTATTGATCTTTGGATGCAGCGCTTGTCGTATACCGGTGAGCTGGGTTGGGAGTTGTTTATTCCGACGGCTAACGCGGTAACGGTGTATGAGGCTTTGCAGCATGCGGGTAAGGCACAGGGTATTGCTAACGTGGGTTTGCATGCGCTGAATAGTTTGCGGCTGGAGAAGGGCTTCCGTCATTGGGGGCATGATGTCGGGCCGGAGGATAATCTGGTACAGGCGGGTTTG